>ML781334.1:495124-512497 GCA_009831015.1 Picea engelmannii
ATATATTTTAATTGCATGCAGTTCGAAAAAATTATGTGGCATAAGCTGAGTTGGATGTTGGGTATGTTACAATATGTTCCGCAGAGAGAATGAAAGAGTTTTTTAGTAGCATGGCCCAGCCATGGGTGGTCGGGGATGTTACATTTGCATACCATGATCTTCGTGCCTGTTTCATACCATATAAGGACTTCTTTAACTTCCAGACCATATGCTCTTGTCCCTTATTTACAAACCCTTAAGGATGAACTAGGCAAACTTCCTCTTTCAACTCTCCATTAAGAAAAGCATATTTGACATCTAACTCATGTATTTTCCAATCATGTTTTGTAGCTAATGCAATCAGTAATCTTATTTTGTTCAACTTAACTACCGATGCAAAAGTGTCTTCATAATATATTCCCTCCTTCTGAGAATATCCTTTTGCATGCAACCTGGCTTTACATTTATCAATGCTACCATCTGCTTCAAATTTAGATTTATACAACCATTTTCTTCTAGTAGGGACTTTATTTTCAGGAAGTTCTATTAATTCCCATGTTTGATTTTTCATAAGATATTCATATTCTTCATTCATTGCATTTATCCATTCTTCATGTTCTTTATCTTGTTCATAGTTTATAGGTTCAACAACATTCATTACATGGGACATCAATGCATAATATTTATACCTTAAAGGCGGTTGGGTTTGTCATGTTGACCTCCTTGGTCCTTCACTGCTTCCATCTCTTCTCTTTCTTTGTGGTGACTCTTATCCACTTGATATATCACTACTGCTTGAAGTGTCCATATTTCTTTCATTTCATTCTTGAACCTGTACCTGATCATGTTCTTGTACATTTTCTTGTTCATGTTCAACTCTTGTTTCTATTTTGATATAATCATCATGATAAGAAGCAGACCATGTGCTAGTATTATCACTTTCAACAGGATTCTCATGGAGCACAACATCTCTACTTGCAATCAATTTATGTGAACCGGTATCAAACAACTTGTACACTTTATGATCATCACAATAGCCAATGAAAATGCACTTACTTGACTTTGCATCAAGCTTTCTTCTTTCATCCTTTGGAATATGAGAAAAATATTTGCACCCAAACACTCTAAGATGACCAACTTCAGGTTTGTAGCGATGAATGGTGTCTAGACATCTAAACATGTAGTTGGACTTGTATTCTTTAAATAAACAACAGTGTTAATGGATTCATCCCAAAAAACATTAGAAAGGTTTTTACCTTGAAGCATACTACGAGCACATTCCACGTGTTATGTTCTTCCTCTGAGAAATTCCATTTTGTTGAGGTGTATGTGGCACTGTAAACTGTTGATGAATCCCATTACTTTTACAATACTTATTAAATGCTTCTAATTTGTATTCTCCACTTTAATCGGAACTGAGAACTTTAATGCATTTTCTTGTCTACTTTTCAACCATAGTTTTGAATTCTTTGAAGTACTCAAACACATCACTTTTCCTTCTTATGAAATAGGCCCAAGTATACCTAGATCTATCATCAACAAAAATGAGAAAGTATGATGCTCCACCAAGTGACCTTGTTTGCATAGGTCCGCATACATAAGTGTGAATCAATTCAAGTATTTATGTTTGTCTTTTCTCTTTGTGTACAGGAAATTATTCTCTATGTTGCTTACCAAGTGTACATGCTTCACATTCAATATGATCATTTTTCATAACAGGAAGACCTTCAACCATTTTTTTCTTTTGTAATAATATCAAATCATTGTGATTAAGATTCTCATACCTATGATGTCATAACTCTTTTGTTGACATTGTTGTAGATGCCAATGCTTGATGATCCTTCTTGGTCACATTCAACTTATACAATCCTGCAACTCTGGTACCTATGGCAACAATCCTCTAGTGATCTTGGATATCCTTTACAACACACCTTGACTTACCAAATTCCACCTTTAGGTCTTGATCAATAATAGTAGAAACATAAATTAAATTCTACTTGATACCAAGAACATACATCACATTATGGATTTGTTTCTTTTGTCCATCAGGCATATCCACACATATCATTCCATGACCTTGAACTCCTAGATAAACACATGCACCATCATTGTTCTCATAATATTTATCAAACCAATTTCTATTGCATGACATATGGGTTGAGGCACCAAAATCTATAAACCATGCATTTTCATCATGACAATGCAGCTTTAGAAAGAAACAACTTAATATTTTTAAATCCATTACTGATAGATGTGTCTTGACTCACAATTTTTCCATTGTATTTCATGTCTCTGTTTGGATTCATGAGATTTTCTTTTATAGCAATTTTTAGCATGATGACAGTTTTCCACAGTAAAATAACACATCACTCTTCTTATCATGAGACTCGAATTTAGATGAAGCTATAGACCTTTGCTCATGTCGATAATTCAATATATGTAGGAGGTTGTGCTCTAGCTGAAGGCTTAAAATAAAAACTTGATAATCTTTTAATATACATTTTAATGTGATTGTTACCAAGTCAGAGTCTCACACTTTCTCACCGATTGTGCCAAGCTGATCCCTTAGATTTTTAACTTTGCAAATGAACGTGCTTATGTTTTCATTAGCCTCCATTTTAATATTCAACAACTTAGTCTTCAAAAATAAGATTATGTTTACATTCTTAGTTTTAAACAGACCTTAAGCACGTCTCACATTTCTTTTGATGTTTCACAGTCTCTGATGTGTGGAATTATCCTGTCCTTTACAGACATTCACGACAACAACTTTTCTTTTGTTTCTCCCTTCTCCCAATATGTAATAACAACAGCAGTTTGGCTTCATCCCCTTTCACTATGGCCAACAAATTCCATGCTTCCAACACTGTTAATAGCTTAAAGTTCCAATCAACGTAATTTTCACCATCAAGTTTGGAGGACTCATTCAGATAATTCTCAGCAAGAGGATTTGAATTCTTAGAATAATGAATTTTTTTGCAAATAAACTCAGTACCTCCTTGTCACGTGCTTCTGTTGTGCTCTTCCTTCATGCTTCTGCACTCCTTGGCGATAACAGGTAGAGATTCACAACTCTACGCGTAGGTACCACAACTTCTTCTTAGGGCTCTCGAAGAAGCCACTTGTGGAGTACTCGAAGAATCCATGAAGCCATACCACATGAGCACGAATCTCGAAAGGCATGGGATGAGATGTCCTGGTTTTGACAAATGCAATAGACGAATCGAGGCCATACAACATGAGCATAATAGTACATGGGAACGTCATTTCATTTCAGTGTTATTGATGCCATGCTTCCTCTGGACTCTTTGGAATCAGTAACTCTCGCCATATATCTTTATCACAGGGTAAGTTGATTCGATGGGAATATATATACATATAAAAGTGTAGTAGTCTAAATGTTATAATTTTTGGTAGTTTTTTTTTATTGTTTCTATTATTTGATTTTGTATCTGATAAGGAATGATTGGATCTGCATATTTGAATTGTTAAATTTGTATAATCTAAATGTTTCAGGTTTTTTCAGTAGATTGGATTTATTTATGCATTCAAAAATGTAATTTAAACAACTAAAAAAAGATTTTATCCAAATTTACATCTCTAATTTTAACAAAAAAAACACTCAAAAAAATAAAATGTTTAACCAACTCCTCCTATAGTGCTGTAAATATAAAAGGTTTATTAAAAGTTGAAAATTGTTATCTTCTGTAATATTACCATGTAAATTATTTATTTTGGCTGTGCCGAATATAGTTTATAAAAACTGCGGTGGTTTATTTAGAGCTATGTGATTATTTATATTTTCATTTTTAATCTGATTGTGCCAAATCTAGTTAGCGGTGGCTTATTTTAAACTGTGTTTGTAGTAATTTCAAGCATTGGCTTATTTTAAACTGTTTGTAGTAGTTTCAATTTTATTTTTGATGTGGCAGTTGTAGTTATAGAAATTGGGTTGGTTCATTAAAACTGTGATTGAAAAATCTTATTTTCTTTACAATCCTATTTATGTCGAGGGAAAATTAGGGTATTTATAAAGGAAAGGAGGTTGCATGATAAATTTTGTTTGGTTAATCTTTGTTGTACTGGTTACTTACGCTGAAACTGCATTTAAAGCAATATTTTAATAGAAAATTAGTCATATAAATATAAATGTAATCTATACGCTCATGTAGAAGGGCTGTACCGAATTTTACAAATGTCAGTGGATGTCAATTAAGGTTGAGGTTCCTGGAAAATATTGCTTCATCAGATAAATGCCTATTAGGTTCTGATGAAGAAATAAACTTGGTAATCTCATCTTTATTTTCTACATATTGTGTTTATGATTAATGTTCCTATTAGGATGATTAATTTTCCTATTAGGGCAGGGTTTTTGTTAAATAGATCAAATGGTTAATTTGTTAAATCAAATATTACATCAAATGGCTAATCTGCTAAATCAAATTTAACATGTTGTTAATGTAATTCAAATTTTTAATTACTAAATGGAATTTTTATCTATAAGAATTTGATTTTTATTTCTTTAATTATTATTTTATATGATATTAATTTGATATTATCTAAATCAAACAATATAGTAATAATTATTTAGGTTTAGGTGGAGAGGATAACAATCCTTCCTCCCAACCATTCAAGTTAAATTCAAGTGACAATTTTGACAATCACTTAACTATAATTAATCTATAATTACACCAATGCTCCTATCATTATTATCTTGTTCTTATGAATTAACCACAAATTATAAGTTACATCTAATTTTTATTTGGATTTGAAATAGGTACCATGTTTTTACATTGCCAATGAATAATATAATTTTTTTCTATGGTTGTTATCTTGTTCAACACAAATTAGAAGTTTTCTTTGTGACTTAATTTTTATTTGGATTATTTGCAATGTATATCATGTTCTTAAATTGTCAATGGATAATATCATTGTTAATCTGCATCATTTTTAATGCTCATCAACATACATTATGTTGGTGATTGGTAATGGATAACAATCCTTCCTCTCAACCACCCAAGTTAAACCCATTTAACAACTTTGACAATCACTTAACTACAATTAATTTATAATTACATCAACACTGCTATCATTGTTATTTTGTTCTTTTGAATTAACCACAAACTACAAGTTTCAGATGTGACACCTAATTTTTATTTGGATTTGCAATTCATATCATTCTTTTTTTTTTGGATTATTTGCAATGTATACCATGTTCTTAAATTGCCAATGGATGATATCATTGATAATGTGCATCACTTTAAATGCACATAAACATACATTATGTTGGTGATTGGTAATAGATAATATATAAGTGTGTACATAAACATACATTATGTTGGTGATTGGTAATGGATAATATGTTGGTGATTGGTAATGGATAATATATAAGTGTGTACTATTGTATGACTAGCAAGAATTGATGTTTTGCTTTCTTTCTCACTTGTCTTGTTTAAATCTATAATGGGGTTAACGGTTCACAAATTAAATAAATAAAATTAATTAGTACCCATTTCATATTTTTTTTTAAATGTTTATTATTAAGTTGGATGTCCCTAACATTTGTGTGCTATGGAATTGTTTTTATTACATAAATATTTCTTTTACAAAATCCCACATTAGTTGAGAGAAGTGGTCCATTGTCACATATAATCTTTTTTAATCTATAATGTTTATTACAAACCTTAGCTTCTTTATCTCCTTAGGGTGAAATACAAACCCTAGAATACCATTTCAACTTATCCATAAACAACTCAACCCTGCAATGAACGTCATGATCTTCATAAGACCAAACCTTAAACATTTCACAAGAGAAATGTCTCCAACATTTTGCTCCCTATAAGACCAAGTACAAAAAAATATAGTACAATGATGATGATGTGAAATGACTCTCTCCTTAAGGTTTTCCAATGAATCCTAACATTTTGCGCCCTATTAAGACCAATACAAAAAATATAGTGCAATGATGATGATGATGTGAAATGACTCTCATTATATTGATATGAGAGGTAAGGGAGGTAAAGAACATAATAATGGTACTAATTCACTACAATCAACCTATCCACGAGAAGACAGGTACTAATTCACTACAATCAAAATGTCCACGAGAAGATAGGTCCGTATTCGAAGCACTCTTTTTACAAGTGACACGTGTCAAGCTTCAAGGTGAAAATTGTTGGAAACATAATCACTATATTAAACCGTTGGTGGTTATCCACTTACATATTTTAGCGCTTTTCTTGGACTCACATACACCCCTTCGGATTAAGGGGGGAATGTTAGAAACCTAATATGTTAATGTTATGGTATTCCTCACTTGAGAAAGAATATGAAAATACAAATGATAGGGACGTTCATCGAGAGTCCAAGAGACCTATTGGAAGACAAATCTAAAGGTCATGATCATGTATTTATATGTGTATCATATTAATGAAAAGCATTCCATTTTGATCTACATTTTGTTGCACTCTAACAAAAACATTTAACAAGCAAGGCTCTAAACTATGAATGTCTTCAAGAGAGTACAATGATCCACATGTTGAGTACACAACACACCCTAAAATTTTTAAATTTTGGGTGCCACTTTTCTTTAGGTTTTACCAGTTTTTCTTTAAGCCTTGCAAGTGGCTTTTTGCATTTTAGTTTTAATAACCTTTTCCATGTGAGTTAGTTCTGAAAGTGTCTTTTACCTTTGAATTTTTTGTCCTTCGAAGAAAACCAGATTTTTCTCCTTAGAAATTTTCTGGAAACTTGTTGTGATGTGAAATATCACGAGGAAAATATTTTTTTCGCGATGCAATGTATTGCACCTCATATTTTTTTTCTCTGCAACATAATTCTTCTTCTCTATGCTTCTATATTTGTGACAAAGGAACACTCTGTCATTTTATCATGTCTCAAAGAAATTTTGTTTGGTGCAATAAATCACACCTCCTAAAAGTTTAACTCCATGCGAAAAAGATGAATTCAAATACTTGGAATTTTTCAAAAAAAAAGTTCATAAAAGAATGTCATTTGCACCTTCCAAAAAAAAATTCCCTTACAAGGTTTGGATCTAAAATTGTTTCCCTTGCGGAACTACGCATTGTAGCAAAGATTGTTTTCTTGTGACAAAAAGGTTTCGTCCCCCGCAAAACATTGCACTTGATCTTTCTTTTGTTGTGAAACATTGCATCACATATAAATTATTTTGTCATGACAGGAAAGTTTCATTTCGTGTGATGTATCACATTTTATCTTCCTTTCCCCACAACTTATTGCATCCCACAAAAGATTGTCTCCACACGATGTGAAGTTTTATGTTTTTTGATATATCGCACCCAAAATTGTTTTACCTGTGACACAAGCATATTGCTAAGATTTGATGAATGTTGCGACAAGGCGTATCGTTGAGATTTGGAGAGAAGTGCAATACATAGTGTATCACACCAGAAGGTAAATCATACAATGTAAAGTATCAAATGCATTATGCACAGAAGAAACAAAATTATTATGACGAATACCAACATAAACAACAAAATATAGAGAACAACAACACCATAAATGATAGTTTTATTAATAGAAATTCAAGTTCACTTGCCTCTTCGAGGGGACAACCTCTAGTAGAGAAGAGCTCAATTACAAAATAATTCTCAAGATGAACTTTCCAATTCCTTCTACTCTTATTTATACTAACTCTATCTTCTAAAGAATATTCTAGAGGAAGATCTTTCTAGTAGTGGAAACTTCTATTAAGTCTTCTTACATTAGATTTGTTCACATTATTATATAGGCCTTATTTACTAATGTGGGTCTTTATTACATAGAAAATGTATTATTCTACCCAAGTGAGGGGTTAGGGAGATTAGGTTCCTAACATATCATTCCCCTTGAAAAACAACCTTGTTCTTAAGGCTTGAGATGGGGAAATTGTTGCAGAATGGTAGTTGATGTGGCATCTCTTGGTGGTGTATCCTTTCACTGAACTAAAACTTCCTTGATGGTGTGTTGATGGAGATGACACTCACGATGATCGAAGATTTCTTGGGGCTACAACCAAATGGAGACTTCTTCATCCAATTCAGGGAGATTGGTTTGATTTATGCACTTAGTTCCAATAACTTTCTTTATGTAAAATACATGAAAAATTGGTTGGAGATTCGAGTAAATGGGAAGAGATAACTAGTAGGCCACAAGTATCACGTGCTTGAGATTTGTATACAGACCATAAAACTTGGGAGCGAGATTCTGACGATGTTCATATTTGAGTGAATTTTTCTTAGAAGGTCGCAGATGGAGAAACACTTGGTCCCCTTCAACAAATTAACTTTATGAACGACCCTGATATGCTGATTGCTTCATGTGATTCTAAGCTATGAACAAATTTTCTTTGAAGGTATGGAGAATGGAAGCTCAGACTGTAAGTTTGTGGTCGACGTCTTGAACCTTGGATACATCGGGCATGTAAGATAGAACAAACAATGGATTTTGACCGTAGACCGCTTCAAAGGGAGTCATGTAAGTGATAGCATGGTAAGATGTGTTGTACCACCATTCAACTAGCGGTAACCACTGATCCCATTGAGTTTTTTTGTCAGATGAAAAACACCACAAATATGTTTTCAAGCACTTGTTGACAGCATCAGTTTGTCCATCTATTTAGAGATGATAAGTTGTGTTGAGATGCAATTGGGTTCTTTGGAGCTTGAACAAGTCTTGCAAAAATTGTTAGTGAAAGTTGGATCACAGTGGTAGAAAATAGAGTGAGGCATGCCATGGAGTTTGAAGATATTATCTATTAAAATTTGAGCCACTGTGGATGCAGTGAATGGATGTTGGAGAGCACAGAAATGAGCATATGGAAAGGCAATCTATTACAACCATGATCACTAACTTATTACACGATTTGTGTAAGCCAACAATGAAGTCTTGTTAACCCATAGATTTTCACCCTTGAAAATCTTACGAGTTAAGAGTTAGTCTGCACTATTTTGGTTGGCATTCTGAGATTCTCCCAGACTTAGCACTTGTGTTGAGCAAGAGGTTGTTTCCCATCAGAGGCAGGTATATGATTGATACCGGGTTATTTTGTTCAAAGTTAGAGTTAGCTTGTGTTCCTTTGCACTTTGAGAGAGATGTCTACATGTGACAAGTGTTGCTACTTTTTAGGAGACACAGTTTGAGTGGGTCTCTTGGAAGTTTCGAGTAGTTCTAAGAACACGGAGATTATCCTTGCATGATTCTAGGCTTGATAGCACTTTTCTCAGTGATATGCATAAGATTTCTATTTTTAGTAGTTTTAGCTTTAGGCCTTCGATCTAGATTCTGAGCACATATTATTGATCCTTAAGACATTCTGAGTCTTTTAGACCTCTTCCAGGATGATTTGACACATATTTCTATTTTTAGCAGGTTGAACACAGGGTTCACATGTTGATTCTGATTGCGGATTCAGATTCCTTGCAGAAAATTGAATTCAATGAGTATAATATCATGGACATGCGAGGAATTTTTATTCTTTACAGTGTCTATTTTTAGTAGTAGACACATGATGGTGGTATCCTAGCCATTCTGAGAATTTGTGGAGAGTTTGGGTTAGTTTTGACAAGTTTCTAATTTTTTAGACCGGATGGCTATTTTTTGAATTTTTTATTTTTAGTAGTTATCGTCATCTCCAGCAATGACAAGTGGCAGGATCATATTTTGACATGTGGTAGAGTATCAGGATGATGTGACATCTACATGGCATCATGGACCAAGGGCGCATTTTCCAAGGATTATGTATTAAATCAAAATTAATTAAGCTAAAAAGGTGGTGCATGTGTGCGATGGCATTATCTGGAGAAAGTTTTGCCTCCCAAGGATAATGTTTCTCACTCTATTCCTCTAACATTCCATATTCTCACTTTCCATGCAACCAATTTCTAAATTTTATCCCTAAATTGCTTTTAAACACAAAATTCCTAAATTTTAGGAAATCCTTAAAAAATGAGACGAATTTCCCTTTAACTCATAAATCTCTCATCCCTTGGCCAAATTTAGCAATCTAACATGCGCTGGAAAGCTAAAATTATACTCCATATACTCTCACTCATAACTCACCCATGCACATTAATCACTCACACATATTCCCTCATGTGCATTAATTCCTAAATTTCTCACTCACACTTATTACCTCATGTGCATTGACTCATATTTTCTTCACACTCCTCTCCTATATATTGGATGGTCTTCATTGGTTATTGGTCGGTTCATAGCACTAGCAACATAGTTTTTCGTTTTCTCTCTCTCTCTCTAGTGACTCATTCTTTGAGAAAAGTAATCATTGTATCGGTTGTGGACTTGTCAATTGTGGTGCAACCAACCCTATTGCAAGCCTATCAATAAATAAATCTTGTTTTTGTTCTCTAACCTTTTTTTGTCGATATTTTGAGAACTTTGCAATCCGGTCTGTCATTTTTCTCGGCTCGATAGCACTTTTTCTCGACGATATGCACGAGCTTTCTATATTTAGCAGTTTTAGCTATATGCCTTCGATCTAGATTCTGAGCACATATTATTGATCCTTGAGACATTCTGAGTCTTTTAGACCTCTTCCGGGATGATTTGACACATTTCTATTTTTAGCAGGTTGAACACAGGGTTCGCATGTCGATTTTGATTGCGGATTCAGATTCCTTGCAGAAAATCAAATTCAATGAGTATAATATCATGGACATGCGAGGAATTTTTATTCTCGACGGTGTCTACTTTTAGTAGTAGACACATGGTGGTGGTCTCCTAGCCATTCTGAGCATTTGTGGAGAGTTTGGGTTAGTTTCAACAAGTTTCGAATTTTTGGTACCAGATGACTATTTTTTGAAATTTCTATTTTTAGTATTCATCGTCATCTCCAGTAATGACAAGTTGAAGGCTTCTTCGAGATCTCCACAAATTCTTCTTAGGGCTTCTTCGAGATCTCCACAACTTCTTCTTAGGTATTAAAGGGCTCTCTCCATGCTTAGGCCTTCGCGCTTCTGCAGTCACGTCCTCCCGCACGACTATCCCCCCTCAGCAAATTGACGGCTTCACCCATGTCGTTCACCTGCACAGAGTTCCACTTCCATAGTGGAGACTCTTCTTTAAGGAATTCGATGCACACATGATCCCTCTCCTTCAACGCGGGATGCACCTCACGCTCACGTGGACAACAGGGATCAACAATGGATTGATCATCATCTTCTTTTCGGTACCTTCAGAATCGACTCAAATTTTCTTCTCAACAACTATCACAAAACGGCCCTCACACCAGGATTTGATACCAACTTGAAAAACTGGACACACACAAAGATTGGAACATCCAACAGTGAGCCAAATCGCTAACACACTACTATCCATTCATCAATAACAAACGTACATTTAGCTCACACAACAAACTTGGACCAACCTCATACAAAAGTGGATCTAAAACCACTCACATACCAAACATAAATGACGGCTCAACAATATCTACAACAACAATACCCTAATTTATACATCATGCCAATACCACCAGTAACCCATTTCATCATTATTCTAACACACATCTCAGTTATAATAAGTTGTAGAAAATGCAACTTAACACAATAATATTAACAACAACATAAAACATCTCTAGAGACAACATCATTAACAACAACATATTAAAGTGATTAACAACACCATATTAAATATTAAATAGAGTGAATTTCTCTACTTCTATATTGTAATTTAACCGTTTGATCTCTATATGTCTGTATATTGTAATTTAACCGTTTGATGTGTTCCATAGTGTAGTAATAATAGCATGTTTCAAACCAACAAAGAATTAAGCACCGTGGAAACATTGCTAAGCAAGAGAAATTTGGAAGGAATTTGAATGGTGGGCGTGGCCATGGTGAGATCTCCACAGCAAGAGAGAGGTGTGGGTAACAAAAGAGGGGAGCTTCAAGATGAAGGCGTTGAATCTACGTGGAGAAAGATGTTCAATTAACACGCAATTATTTTTCATTAATGAAAATTGCTACATCGCCTATGTCGTCCGCAACCAAGTCCAACTAGTGATCTATTTTATTTATTTTTTCTTATTTAACCATAAACTATATGTATTTTCTCTATCACTCCCTCTCTCTTTTTTTCAACGTGAAAAAATACGCTTTATATTCAGAAGGATATAAAAGTATACAATTCTATTATAACAGGTCTAAACAGCGAGGAAGTACAAGCATTTTGCCGAAGAGTCATAAACTCTACACAAAACAAAAGGGGGAACTATCTCATCATGTCCAGAATCAATCCCATGGATGGCTGCTCGCAAAACCAATCTTTCAAAGATTTATCCTCGAGGTGGGACCCTCGTTTCCTTCTTCCCATCTCGAATAGAGAATGTGTCCCGAAGGCAGAGTTAGTGCTTTTTTTGAAAGAATATCAGCCTCCATGTTATCCTTTCTGTAGATGTGGGTGAAAGTGATATGATTGAGCAGCTGGGTCGCTTCACGAGTTCTCTCTTTCTAGCTCATCAGGTCCGCAACATGGAAGTCAACACGACCGTTCAGCCAATCAATAGTGATTTTGGAGTCACCAAGTAGTAAAAGTTCACTAATATGTAGTCTACTTGCCAGAATACAAGACGCCCATGCTCCCATGAGTTCAGCTTTCATATTGGATCCTTTCCCGCAGTTTAGTGTCCACCGGTAACATGTCTGAGGGTTTATGTTTATCTTTCCACCAGCTCCATAGTGTAAACCTTCATGTTGTGCCGCTCCATCGAACCAGGCCACTACTCTATCAATTGGAACTGTGAAGGCAGGTCTGCAAGGTGTTGTAATAGGTATCTGATTTCTATCGACTGATATCTCAGTGAAAAAGGAGCAGGCCACTCTGTGAACTGAAGGTGGTTTATCTTCAAATAAAGTTGCGTTCCTATTCTTCCAAATAAGCCAACAAAGTAGGATTGGTATCTTTACCTATTTAGGGGAGGCCCTTGACCAGTTCTGAAAACAATTTGATACACTGGTACCTGTCCAAGTCAATGTGGCCAAGAGTGCAGGGGAAATGAGATTCCAGACGGATCTAGAAAAGGGGCAGTCTATGAAAAGATGTGCGCTTGTCTCACCACTCGAAATGCAAAGACATCATCGACTGGGTCCCTCCCAACCCCGAGCTTGGAGATTCGGCCACAGTAGAAGCTTGTTTTCTATTAAAAGCCAGGTGAAAAGTTTCAACTTGAGTGGAACATTGCACCTCCAGATCGCTCCCTTCCCTCTCTCAGAATTTGAAGACCAGCACTTGGCTGCCAGAGCGTTGTAGACATTTTTGGCGTTAAGAGCTCCAGACCCGTCCCCACCTGTCCACAAGAGTAAGTCGGGTCTGTTCAGTAAGCGAACCCCCGATTCCATGAGTCTACGCGTGAAGCCAATCCATTCGACTGCCAGAGCTGCGTCCAAACCAAGTTCTTCACTTCTGAGCCAACAGTCACTTAAATGACCCCCGCTTTGATTCGATTTTATCTGAAAAAGGAAGAATATGTTTTTCCTGTGTAGATGTTCCAGCAGATTTGTTGAGAGTAAGGCGAGCTTGCCTAATCCCAGCATGACGTCTCTGCCCACTTCAATTAGATAACCGTTTCCAGGCTTCCATGAGAGCCAATGGAGAATGATGGGAAGGGTTGTTAACAGATTTCTCCAAGTATGTGAACCTTCAATGCACCTCCCAGTCGATCTGAGCCAGAGATGAACGGGAATCTGTGGAAAGTATTTTTCTTTTATGACCTTGCACCATAGACCGGGCTTCATGAGTATGCGCCATAAGGTGTTTGCCAAGAGCGCCCTCTGGAAGAAGGGTAGATTCTTGAGTCCCCAGCCGCCTAATTTCTTTGGTTTTGAAATAACCTCCCAGTTGCATAAATGGTATCCTGTCAATTTGCTGCCAGTCCACAGAAAAGAGAAAATCAGTTTACGAATCGAGCTAAGAATAGTGGCCGGAAATTTTGTTAGATCCATCCAGTAGACCGGAAGGCTCTCCAAAACTGCTTTGATGAGAATATATCTCCCTCCCAAGGAGAGATGTTTGTTGCACCAGTGATGGATTCTGCTCTCAAATTTATCAAGTAACCAAAGCCAATCTGTTTTAGAGTATCTGGTGGATTTGATATAAAACCCAAGGTAGGGAAATCCCTTCTTTAGATCTGCTGTATCAATACCGGACATATTTTTCAAGTTTGTTAAGATAGGCTCCTGTGTGTTTAAAGCAAGGAGGAGAGACTTTTGTAGATTTATCACCAGTCCCGAAGCTGTGCAGAAAGTATGTATGATTGAGTGTAAAAGAGCCCATTCCGTAAGACTGGCCTTTGTCACAATAAGTACATCATCTACAAAGAGAATATGTAGTATGTTTGTCAGTCCCAAGAAGTTTACTCCAGTTAGAAGGCCCTCTGCTTGGCTAGACTTTAGAAGGATGTTGAGCGCTTCAAGGGTGAAGATAAATAGGAGAGGTGATAGCGGGCATCCTTGTCGAAGCCCTCTCTCACATCGAAAAGATTTGGTAGGTTCCACGTTGATCAGGACCGCCATAGTAGCCGAGGAGATACAGCCTAGAATCCAATTTGTAGTTGCCACCCCGAAACCACTCTGCAAAAGAATAAGGTGCAAAAAATTCCAATTAACACAGTCAAAAGCCTGCTTGAGATCCAGCTTGAGAAGGATGGCTTGTTGCTTCTTCGAGTTTAAAGTGTGAATGCATTCCTGTGCGACACCAACAGCATCTAATATATGTCTACCTTTCAGGAAGCCAAGATGTTCCTCTGAAAGTGCTTTGGAAAGTATGGGACGAATTCTGTTGGCAATTATTTTAGATATTAGTTTATAGCATAAGTTGCAAAGAGAAATGGGACGAAAGTCCTTGAACTGTTTAGGATGATTTGATTTAGGAATCAAGACTAAAAAAGTGCTATTTAGCAAAGGATTGGTCACCCCCCTCAACCGAGCATCCTCCACGACGTCCAGCAGCTCCTTCCCCATAATGTCAAAGAAATGAAGGTACAGTTCAACCGACCAGCCGTCGGGACCAGGACTCTTCTCTTTTTTGAAACCCTTGAGAACTGACAAAATTTCCTCCTTTGTACAGGGGGATTCCAGGGCAAGTGCCTCTTCCGCTGTCACCAAATTTGGGAATCTGGCCGCTAGCTCCACCTGTGCATTAAGGCTTGGTTCAATAGGTACCTGAAAAAAAGCTTTAAAATTATTAACAACAGCCACTTTAATTCTTCCTGGGTCTGATATGTAATGCCATCCTCGTGTTCTATGTCCCACAGCTTTTTTTTGGATCTTCGAGCACTTGCAAATCGATGAAAGAACCTAGTATTTTTGTCACCCCCATTAAGCCATAACATCCTGCTCTTTAGTCTCCACCTCTCTTCATCCTCACGCAGGAAGGTAGATCGGTCTCTCTCTAGCTCTATCACTCCCTCTCACCAATCATGAAATAACCAAAATAAATAAATAAATACCCATTTAGGAACATTATGTTGAATCATTGTTTTCTAAAGGATAAAACAATATAAAATTATCTACCGTCACAAACAAGTCAAAATGTTTTGACAATGGAATTAATAATGGAGTTTTATTTTTAAAAAGGCCGGTACACGTAGGAGTGATAAAAGATTTTTATTAAATTAATTGAATGACATCTATTTTCAAATAAAACTAGTATACCATAGTTGACTGGCCGTTTGGATGGTGAGGCTTCTTGGACCAACCTCACATGCGTTACTTGAGCCTACATTCCCATTACCCTAAACTAGTTTCTCTCATCATTGGATAATAATGCAATATAACAGGGTCCACAGTTTCTTGTTGCAGTCTCTTACGCAACCAATTCTATAGTCATGAGTTTGACTGGAATAGGGGTAAATTTTTATATTATAAACTTAATCGTCGTTTCATGACTTCAAAGGTTTAGTCGCGACTCGTGATTCAAATTTGATGAATTTTTATCTAAATATGATAACTACACTTTTCAACATAATGACCACTCAAAATCCATGTCCGAAATGGAATTCGTTGGACAAAAAAAAAATTATAGTGTCTAGGCATAACACATTTTCGAGAGTTTGCACCTGATACGGCCCACTCTTAAATCATTTAGCGAACACATGGCCTATTCGTAAAGCATTTAGCGAATACATGGCCCACTCATGTGCTCAAGTGTTGAAAATTCCATTATAGAGCTTATACACAAAGTTATCTAAATCATTAAGGACACATGGCAAAGGGTATATGTGTTTACCTAGGTCTTATAACAATATGCCATGTACATGTTACATACAAAGATACACGTACATACCATTTACATACTTCATTTAAAAGAAGATATCATTTTATTGCAATTATAAAATGTGAAATTTTTATTTTTATTTTTTATTTTTTAAATAAGATTTACATTTAACAATAAGACTTTAATATTATGAAACTAGCTCATTTGTTAGCATATTATTCATGTTTCAAAGTAATCATCATAAATAATTATTGGGTGTTAACTATCATCTTCATTTCCAAATTTACTTAGCAGAAACTAATATGTTACAGATTCCATCCATTCTATATTTTAGACAATCAATTAGTATTCATTCACATAAACTCCGTAGATTCATCATTGTTCCATCGCCTTTCATTATCTTCAACGGATTCCTCCTCGCAGCGGATTGTACGTATTCTATTACTCGTGTGCTTCTATATCCCTCGTATTCTTGAACACAAGGGTTAGTGAGGACACTAAGTGACCTAAACATTAATTTGACTTGAATGCCAGGGCTGCTATAGAGTAAGGTTGACACGTAGGATTTATACAATTATAACTAATTCTTGGTCCTCTTTTTTCAAATGAAGCTCCTTCCCTCACTAACTATTCGCCAACCTACTGAACCATGACCGTCACCGACGTGAAGATCTTTTATGATAATCAAGAAATAAGTTTTTTTCTTATTAAACTATTTTTTTTTCTTATTAAAACAATTCCCCTCAAGCTATATGTATTTTATCCATCACTCTCTCTCCCCAATCATGATATAACGTAAATAAATAAATACCTATTTCAAAACACTACGTTGAATTATTGTCTTTTAAAGAATAAAACACCATAAAATTATCTATCATCACAAACAAGTCAAGATGTTTTGACAATGGAATTAATAATGGAGTTTTATTTGAATCGAAGGCGGCTACACGTAGGAGTGATACAAGATTTTTATTAAATTAGTTGATGAGATCTATTTTCGAATAAAACTCGTATACTATATTTGACTAGCCAGCCATTTCGATGGTGAGTCTTCTTGGACGAAGGTCACGTGCGTTAACATTGACATGGAAAATAAAACGCCGATGTGACTCCCCTGCCACACATCACTATCACACTTTGTATTGA
>ML781335.1:2548-34536 GCA_009831015.1 Picea engelmannii
AATAAATTATTTTTTGAAGAGGAGTTGCAAAGTCATGCATAAAAGACTTTTCTATGTTGGAGCACTCTCTCTTTAGTCAATATTCCGCATTCTAGTTATATAACCTTTTTGGATGTTTAGTGCTTAGGTAGGGTTCCCTATTTTTTCCTCTCCTCTTCCCCTTGGTCCTAATTGGTCACTGGTTTGGATTTATTAGACAATTTTAGGCGCTTGTTTGTGGCACTCTCCTACTCTATGGGACCTATTTGTGACTCACCTTATTGACATAACCCCTTTCATGTAATATCTATATACATTGCCCCATTTAATCCCTAAGTCCTATAACCTCTAGTAACTTCTATAATGTCTATAAACCATTTCTTATGTAACCCTTCAAACTTAATTTATCCTTATAATATAGATAAATATTAAACTCAATATGCAACCCCTGCAACCCAAATAACTAACCCTTATAACCACATTAAACCTAAACTCTAAATGTTATAACTCCTAATTTTTATAATAACTAGCTCCTTACCATATAAACCCTAATTGTTATAACCAATAACCCTTAGCCAATACAAATCTTAATCCATGTCCCTATGATACTTATGCCTTTTAACATCTATAATAACTAACCCTTAAAACTATTATTACCACTAAATCCTATCCAACCCTCAAACCCCTATATACTCGAATCCTTAACTGCTATAACACTTAAGGCCTATAACCCTATATCATATAACCATTATTATATAACTTTTATAAACCTTATCCCTTTAACATTAACCTTTATAATCACTATTTTATAAGATTTTAAACACAAACCCTTGCTACAAAACCAATACAAAACCACCGTAATCATATAACCCTTAACCCATATAAATCAAATCACCTATACACTTATAAACTTTATAACACCTAACTACAACCCATAAAACTTAACCCCTATAAAAATGTCACCCCTAAAAAGTATATAATGTTCCTTGTAAACCTTAATGTGTTATATCCTAGCTATTGAATACTAGCCCACATAGCTGATATAAACCTTCAATTGTGGAACATATATCACCCTTAACTATTTGTACATCTAAACTAGAAATCATAACTCCTTTGAAATATAACCCAAATAATCCTTAACTAGAATGACCCTTTTGTAAATCCCTCTTGTTATAGCAAGATTTGCCTCACCGTTTGCAATCTTGCACAGAAGGCCTTTTTCCATTTCCCTATGTAGACTTATCATCCTTATTTGTAAAATCCAGAGCCAAAAATACATATTTTTCCACATGTACACATCTTGCCTACAATACAACATGCGTATACACAAGCTGCTCCACTACAACACGCGTACATCATGATTTGTGCCAGAAAATGAAAATTAATGTCGGGTTTCCATGTCACGGCAAGAGATATATGATACTTGGGCTTCCATATAATAGAAACATTCCAACTCGGCCCTTCAGTTCCATTTTGAAGGCTATAAATGGGCCAATTCTGAGCTATGGAAGAAGGAGAAAGAATTCAACTTTGAGAGAAACGTTACTCTAGATAAGTTATCCCTTTGTCCTTTAAGTCTGAACACAGTGTTCAACCTCCAATATTTTCCCTTATTGATTGAGAACCTCATTTTTTCTCTCTTATGAGATTGCCTTTGGTGGAGGATTGAAGTGGTGGAGGCCCAGCTAGAAGGAATTTAGATTATCGGCTCCGAACCGTGCCGACACAGAAGTCTGTAATATTTTCACTTTTGCTGATCATTTATTAATAGAAATACTCCTTTCCCGTCCAACTGATATCTTGCAAGTATATTGATTTATTATCCATGGGTATATTTGTTATGTATATTAATGGATTATGCTATATAATGTGCTAACCTTTTATATTATCACCATATGCTTTCTTTTCTTGGTCGTTGAGAACTAGTTGCGAGTATATAGCTTTGGGTCCAAGTGCTCAATGATGGACTTCATCAAACATCTGGATGAGGTAGGCCTCTTTCTTATCTCACTTGCATATTGGTTTATATAGCATGTTTTTGGGATTGAGTTGATTTATGTCGTCATTTCTGTCTGTTGTGGTTTACCCTAGCCATAGAGAGATTTTCCTCGTAACAGAATTGGTGACCATACTGGGGATTGAATTTTTTTTCTTAGGGTTTGGAGTACTTTTCTCCTTAGATTTCTCTTGTTATTATGGTGTTTCTTGTTGTATCATTGCTTGACAACCTTTGTTCACTCTGGTTCTGAGTTTTCAGCCTTCTCCCTTGCTTGGCCTTGTTTTTGAAACACATACACTCTTTTTTCCCTGACAACCATGTATATAATACACAGGATGTCCATATGCAAGCTACGTACATATGCTCTGTTTGCCTAAACAACCACACACATCAACTTTCCTTTCCTATTTTCTTGGTCTGGTGGTTTTTGGGTGGGATTTGATGTTTGTTGAGCCTTCTTGGGTCTCTATAGTGCCTGTTAATTGCTTGTGGGATGACATGAAACCTATCCTTGGTTGAATTTTTGGGCAGAGTCTTTCTCATAATATTTTCATTTTGATTGTCCTTGTACATTGGGCTAAGTTCTTTACTTATTGGTATCATGCTTGAGTTATTTATTTCTATACAAAGTACAGTTTATATATCAAGTTGCTTTTAGTCCATGCATCTTCATTTTTTATAATATTGAAAATACAAAAAAATTCGCATTTTGCATTGCTTGGCATTTTGGTCTTTTGAGTCCTTGTCATTAGCTTAGTGCATATACTGGAAGATTTCATTTTTAATTCATAATTGCAGAGTTTAAATTGAAAATTGCATTTGTTATTAGAAGCATATCATTCATTTGAAAGTTGAAGTTAGGACTTTGCATTACTTTCATATTTAGTTTTCTTGTAGAGTCATAACACCATGCGTTTCACTACCATACCTTTTTGAGTAATCATGACCACTAAAATTAATGCTATAATATAAAATTGATTAGTCAGGATTTTATTTTCTAGGGTACACAAACTAGCTTAGGATTTAGTGGCTTGGAATAGGATTTTGTGAGTAAACTTCTCCAAGGAAATTAAATCAACATATGTGTCTGAGAAAGGGAGTGGAGAAATCCATTTTATAATTGGTAATATCAAGAGGCTCCACTCACACCGGAGTTAATCACGAGGTCGCACGAGGTTGGTTGAAGGGATATCCCCCCTATACCTTCTTAGCGTCAGAGATATTTTTGGGGATCTATTCATATCTGGGGATTTTTCTAGTGCCTTTACCTCCGTGAGAGGTGGTACTTTCAAGGTCTTGGGATTTGCTACCCTGCCCATACGGTGGACCTAACTTATGAATTCTCTCCTGTGCATCGGTTATATAGTGGCTTATTAGTTTCTTGACTTAGGTGACACACATGTTACTTGCAGGGGTTATTCTACAGGTACCCAGGGTCAGATAAGGGTCGGAAATCACACAACCTTTATGGAGGATTACCTCTCCGGGGGGATCTGAACGACTAGTTGTTAAGCCCACGAGGGCCCTTATAATTGATTCTGTTACCTCTGATCTTTAGAAGGGAGTCTTAGGCCCCTCTTGGGTGAGACATACCTTCTTTAGGGACGGAGGCCACTCTCAGCCACTTTACCCCATTTGTATGCATATTGGTTGTTTGACTTTTGGTGTGCTATTTGATTACTAGTTGGCCTTAGGATTGATTTTTTCATATTTAGAGTCTTAAGTCATCATGGAGTTGGACCAAGGTCCCCGTTGGTCCCGTTGTTTGTTACAGTTACCACCAGATTTCAAGTCTTTTCCTTCTAAAAGGAGTAGAGTTATTAGGTGTGGTACACACACATCCACTGTTCAGACTTGTGATTCTACAAGGATGAGTACTGAACCTAGTCTTTAGAATACCGGCAGCCCTTTGAATCCAATACCCACTATAGTTAATGGCACACCTTTGAATCCTGCAACCACGACAGTTGTAGTTCCAGAGGAACCTATCATTACTATGGCTCGACCTATAATGAATGCTCAATCTCTTTCCTCGTATTCTAAAATAAGTACTCAAGCGCTCTACACACAATCCAAATGCTAGATCTACCTAGAACTACTCTATTTTTTAGGACCTGGGTCAAACCCCTTGTGCGATGTCGGATTTGGAGGTACTCCAGAAGTGTCCTTCATAGATGAATGCCTTACTATCTTCTTTAGGAGCTCTAGAACCCAGTGGCTCAAAATTTATCAAGTTTGACGTCACAGATGTGAAGCCTCTCTTACCTTACCATGTGGAATTAAAAATCCACATGGAGTACTCAAAGTATACCATCAAATGTGCGGTTGTTGATGAAGGTGCTGCTACGTGTGTGATTTCCCTGATCTGTTGAAAAACTTTCAGTTCTCTGACTCTTTCTAAGTCACCGAACATGTTGACTGCTTTTGACGATCATTCATTCCACCCTCATGGTATTTTTCCTACCTTTCCGGTCCAGTTAGGTGGGAAGACGGTAGAGGTGGAGGTAGAGGTAGTTGATGCATCTCTTGATTATAACTTGTTACTAGGATGCAATTGGACCTATGCTATGGTCGCCTTCATATTGTCAGTCTTTTGTACTCTTTGTTTTCCTCATGAAGGGAATATCGTGATGATCGACCAATTATCCTTTGCATACTCTGGTCCTAATGCATCTATTGGACCATGGATCCCTGTGATCAACAATTCTTAGCCGACAACTGAGAATATCAGTGTCGGAATGTATTCTTCCCTTATGGGTACTTTTGACTTCACAACACTGAGTCATCATGTTTACGCCATGTCCAGTAGGCCCGTCTCGACAGGGAGGTCCATTCCTTTCCTCACTTCCTATTTTAGTGATCCGTGGACCCTCCCTTCCCTGACTTCGTCCTGTGAAGGTCAGTTGCATGCTGGAATGGCCATGCCACTATCGACAATGGATATTGCTTATCAAGTTGTTCTTGACTCTTCTGCCGATCCTGATCCTATTACCTCACCGAAGGACGAGGAGGATCTCGTTCTTAGGCCTGTGTGGGCCACTTTGTTGTCTTTCTCACATGATTTCCTAGATGAGAATTTTCCTTCGGACAAAGCTATCATTGAATCCATGAATGGTTCTGACAAACCTTGGGATGATATGCATCATCACTCTTATTTTCTCCCAGAGCTTGAAAGAATCGAACAAGATGAATTTCGATCTGCTTTGAGTGAGATGGTCGGTCACGCCATAGTTCCACTTGATATGCACGAAATTTATGCCAAAGGAAATATGGTGAGCATTTATCCTACCATCACGATCGATATCTCTCGTACCCTTGGCAAGGTTGAAAACGTAAATATTGGTGCAAATTGTTTGCCAGAGGAAATCCTGATCTACACCGAAATCTTCAAGGAGTTCCGAGATGTATTTTCTTGGTCATATGAAGAGATGCCAGGAATCGACCCTCATATTGTCAAACATGAGATTAGAACTTATCCAGATGCAAAACCTGTTTGGCAATGTCTTAGAGCTATCAATACCCGAAAGGCCCCTGCTATTAAGGCAGAGGTGGAGAAGCTACTTAATGTTGGCTTCATCTACCCGGTTCCATTCACTAAATGGGTATCCAATCTCATTCCTATGAATAAGAAGCAAGGAACCCATCCGTGTATGCATGGAATTTTGTGACCTGAACAAGGCCTGTCCTAAAGACAAATTCCTGACACTTTCATTGATCGGATTCTCGACGAGTGTGCGTGAAAAGAAGTATTTTCTTTTATGAACAAATTTTCAGAATATAACCAAATTCAAATTAAAACTGAGGATCAACACAAGATGAAATTTATTTGTCCTTGGGGTACTTTCGCATACCGGAAAATGCCTTTCGGCCTTAAAAACGTCGGAGCAACCTTGCAACGCACCATGAATTTTTCTTTTCATAATCTTAAGCACATATTTGAAGCTTACCTTGATGATCTTGCTGCTCACTCTCGCAAGAGAGCATATCACATTGTGCACCTTCGACTTTTTTTTGAAATATGTTGTTACTATAGAATCCGGTTGAATCCTCACAAGTGCATCTTTTGCGTTAAGTCTGGTCATCTTTTGGATTTTCTAGTTTCTGATATTGGGATCATGGTAGATATCTAAAGGTTGAGGAAATACTTCGATTGCCTCCCCCACGCATGATTAGACAAATTCAAGGTTTACAGGGGAAAGCTAAGTTTATTCATCGATTTATAGTGAATTATGCTAATATCACTAAGGTTTTCATGTGTCATTTGAAGAAGGGCACCCCTTTTATCTAGGATGATCAAGCCCAAGAGTCCTTCGATGCTTTAAAGAAGGCCTTGGTATCAATGCCTCCACTGAAGTCTCCTACTACAGTAGAGACTAATTTCTTTATATCACCGCATCTGAAAAGACAATTGGTGTGGTTCTGGTTCAGGAGGATGATGAGCTCCATGAGCATGTCATATACTATCTTAGTCGAAACTTAGTCGGTCCTGAGCTTAATTATTCTCACGTTGAAAAGATATCTTTGGATGTCGTTCACAGAGTCCAGCGTTTGTGTCATTATATATTAATTCACAAGACTACCATGGTTGTCGATGCCAATCCATTTCAATATGTCCTTACCATGCGTATCATAGGGGGAAAATATAATAAATGGATTGTCATTTTACAAGAGTTTGATCTCGATTTTGCTTCTGTGAAATCAAAGAAATCACTAGTCTTTGCGGAGTTAATATATGATTTTCCATGATTAGATGAGGATTTTATCCATGTTAATTCATTTGTGGATGAACACATTTTTCTTGTCTCGTTGTCTGACCCCTGGTATGGAGACATTGCTCTCTACCTTCAAACTTTGAAGTTCCCTCAACATATCTCATGAGATGACCGACAACGTGTAAGGTACCAAGCTAATAATTATACTATTGTCAATGACACTTTGTATCACTGAGGAATAGAAAATATATTATGTTGTTGTTTAACTCACAGAGAGGCCGATTCAGTCCTGAATGATTGTCACAGTGGGGCTTATGGTGGTCATCTATCCAGGCTTGCAACAACCCAAAAACATTTTTGAGTTGGTTATTTATGGCCTACTATATTTAAAGATTGTATTGAAGCGGTTAAGAAGTGGCACCCCTGCTAGGTGTTCACTCGAAAAATGTGCTCGCATCCAACCCCTCTTCACCTAGTCATTACCATCGGTCCCTTCACCAAGTGGGGGGTGGAATTCGTGGATTGCAACTCAACTTCGGCTGGGGGGCATCAAAATATTATCATGGCCTTCAACTACTTTACTAAGTGGGTCAAGGACATGCTTACAGTTAAATCTGATGGGAATACTTCTGCCTTCTTCGTATTCAATCAAATTATCGCTTGATTCAGTATCCCGAGTGAGATTGTCACTGATCATGGCAGTCACTTTCAAAACAAAATGATGGAAGAACTAGCGTCTAAGGTGGGGTTTAGACATGGTCATTCTTCTCCTTATTACCCCTAGGAAAATGGACAAGTAGAGGTCGTCAACAATTCTCTCAAGACCATTTTTCAAAAAACTGTCATCCAGAGTAAGTCCGACTGGCACATTATGCTATATTCCGCACTCTAGGCATACCGAACCTTGGTCAAGACTGCCACCAGTTTTTCCCCTTTCTAGTTAGTACATGGTGTGGATTCGATATTGCCTATTTAATGTGAAATCCCTTCTCTTAAATTGGAATTCACTTTCTTACCTGACACTTCCGATCTTGAGCGATTCCTTGTACACCTAGAGAGTCTTGACGAGAAGCGGAGATGCCTCTATGGTTATTGAGGAAAACAAAAGACATGTCAAGGTCCAGTATGATAAGTTTTTCTGTCCTCGATTGTACACTAAGGGTGACTTGGTCCTCTTGTATGATCAAGCCAAAGAACCACTGGGGGCAAGCAAGTTTAAACCCATGTGGAACGATCCGTATATCGTGTGATGTGTCTTAGAAAAAGGATCCTATGAGTTAGAAGATTATGAAGGGAATATGTTGGCCGAGCCCAGGAATGGGCTCTACTTGAAAATATATTTCGCTTGAGCCCTAAGCTCGGGCGAAAATATCTGTATACTAATGTAATTTAGTGTATATATCATTTCCCTTTCTTTCCCTCTTCAACTTTCTTATCAAGTTTTCCCTTGGTTGGCAGATGTCAACGGAGTCTTCGGTCTACCTAGGATTCGCAGATGGAGCTAGTCGTCATACATGGAACTTGGCTTTCTCCACTTGGGTAGTTTACTCACTTGAGGGTCTACTGGTGTCTTTAGGTTTCGTATGCCTAGGGCCATCCACGAATAATGTGGCCAAATATAATGCCGTTATAGAAATTTTGCATGATGTTGTCTCACATGGTATTCTCTCTTTAGAGGTTCACCTGGATTCCTAGTTAGTAGTATGTTAGTTAAATGGCAGTTACTGCATGCGTGATCCTACTTTACTATGATGATTCCTATGGGTACGTATTTTAGAATGACATTTTGTTTTTATTACTTATTATCACATTCCTAGGAGTGTTAATCATGTATCCGATGCTTATGCTAATTTCGTTTTAGATTGGCATTTGTCACATAACTAAAGAAAATAAAACCATATCATCAATGTACACATTGTAAAATATAAGTAAAGCCAAAGATCCCTTTTTATATATATTTCAAAAAATATGGTGTTTATAGTACAAAATTGGGGCTAATACCCTCAATACACATATACAACCGGTACTATAATATCCATGAAATCTATGCCTATGGTGTTGGATGTGTGTCATGGTAACAAACTATGGTGTTTGTGAGATGCCGAAAGAGTCACACCCAAGCTCTGGGCACACCTACCACCTATTGCTGCATGGCTTCAGGCAGATCCTCTACCTGAACCATGGGAATCCTATGAGTCAAACGAGATAGGTTTCCCTGCACGTTTTGTAGGACTCTCTCAACTTCTCCTCCTACTGCCTCTTCTCCCCGGTTCCTCTGTCGATGTCGAGGAAACCCTTCTGTCCATCGCGGACCCACGTCTGCGTTACAAAAGTGTCTAGTTAGTACTTAAGCATCATCCAAAAATATTTTTGTTCTATTATACAAAAAGACAAAAAATTGAAATATTTAAAAACATTTGACATACCTATGTCACCATAGGTGGACCCTGGTGGAAGTGGCATGTCTGGATATCCTTGAAAATCTATCCCCGCATAGGGATAGTCATCTAGGGAAATGACCTTTCCCTGCCACTAGAAGAATAAATCCCCCCTGCCGCCTCATTACCTCGGTCCACTGTGCCATGGATGGATCGCGAGGTCCTCTTAGAAGAATCTCGACTCTAGGTCCCAAGCCTGGAACCCGCTCGAAGAAGAAACTGCATAGGATAGAGACAAACCCAAAATTCCTCTTACTCACATGTTTGCACTCTATCATCTGGATCTTGATATTTTCCAGTAGTGAGGTACACCGGTCATATACTGTGGGTCTCATACACTTTCCTTCATAGAAAATGAGCAGTTTTGACGCTTGATGCAATGAGGTCGAACCTATGATCCTGGTCAATAGAAGAACAACAATCTTTAGGTTGAGATTGTTTATCACTCGGATAGGGAGTTGAATTCCTACCTTCGGAGTCCCTGATACATAGTGGGTGTCGATGTACTCTTCTATTTTCATTCTGTTCCCTGCTCCCCATGATTTGAGGTTTACAACCTCTCCCTGGGGTGATGATCCAGTAAAAAATTAGATATCCTCTACTTCAATCCTCAATGGTTTCCCATTGAGGATGAAGCTTTCACTCTCAGGGTCCTAATAACCCACAAGCATCTCAAGAAGCCTCACTTGGGCCCTCATTCCTTTAAGTGACCAAAATTTATATAATCCACATCTCTTTAATTCTATTTGGTCCCCCGGGTCTCGATCCACAACAGAATCAACCTCCCCATGCTCTCTCTCTATCTCCATTCAAGAACCATCCTGCCAAATACAAGTCAAAATTTGAGTTAGCAACCTTAGAAATATTTGATTTCGTTCTTGTACGTGAGCTTCTTCGCTTACAGTTGCGTATAGGGCTAGGTATACACATCCTGTAGTTTTCATAGGAATGTATAGCCCATTGTATACACGACTCGATAAGGGATAGCTCACGTACACTGAATTAAAAATTTTGCGCCCTAAATTTCTCAAAATTTGGAACCTAATTTAAAAATTTAATCCAATGGAAATGAAGAGGAAGGGAAGAAGACTTACATGGTCCATACGATTTGTGATTTCGTTGCCTGATGCTCCCGCAATCACCATTTGAATCTCGGAGGTATTTTGGTCCAATTTTCACTATTTGGGTTAAAAATCAAAATGGTATAGTAATTTTTGGTTTTGTTACTATTTATAAGCAATTTTTACCCACTTTCTATAGCTTTGTGCCAGTTTTTTCACTAGGGATTCTTGCGGATTTCAACGTTATGTTGGTCGTTCGTCACCGCGGGCAGGTATTTTTACTACCCAACATATAGGATAGGTATCCATTCCATCATGGACTTTTATGTTATCCTATAAGGGTCACCTTTTATGCCTTAGGTATGAACCCATTTGTTGTGACACAAAACCTTCCATCTGCTATAAGTCATGTCGTTATCAAGTGGTAGAGACTTACCAAACATGGGTTCCCTAGTTAGATCCCCTACTTCACTTGGTGCCCATGCAAAGATTTGTTCCATAGGACTGGGAGTCCCTCATAGCTAGTACATTACTTGATGTTGAGCCTCATTTCTCACTCATAAACATGTTTCCTTATACCCCGAGGACTCCCAAACAAGTTTAATTTAAGCTCTTTTCCAATTCGTCTTCAAAAAATGAAAAGATTGTCGAGTGAAATTGTCTCTTTCACACTCGTAAATTGGATTTGAAAGGACATCTATTTGGCACAATTTTATCCCTTTTCACACCAAGTAGACTAAAAGACATAAAAAAGAAATTTTTTTGGCATTAAGTTGTGATTGCATCTCATGCCCTTTCTTGCAGTATTGAGCCTATAGCCAGTTCTCGCTTTGCATTATAAACCATTTTCCTCAGCAGTTTTTCATCCTCAAACAAGTAGAGTCGTGTTAATATCCTTCACAATTTGACACCCTATACCTAGGAGGGAACATTCCCCCAAGTGTCCATCTCCCACATGCATTTCCTTGCATTGAGCATAGGTATGTTTCACTGCTGGAACTAGTTTTTCTTACTTGTGACACTCGTTTCCTCCTCTGTATCATAGCATTCATTTGTCTATGAAAAAAAAAAAAGATGGGCAGAAAGGGATTAGTATCTCATATTGGCAACAGTCATGTCACCTTTGAACATAACACAAAGTTATTTGATTCCATTTATCATCATAATTTTGGGATTAGCATGGACTTAGGAAGTTGAGCTCGTTACAGAGTCTTCACTATCGACTGGTTATGCTTCCAGTTCCTATAGAGAGTTTTATTGATGCCTCTTGCATCTCATGGTTTAATCATTGGGTCTATTCTTTCAGAGTCCTCCATATGTCTCATGATATTGTTCAAAGAAAGTCTATCAACCTATGTCAGCCACTCCTCATAACTCTTGACTTTGCATGTCGGCCATACCCTCAGTTTGTCTCAAAATCACATGATATTGTAGTCCCATCATGCACCCTGGCCCTACTTTCATCATTGGTAGGCAACCTTGAACTGAGCAGTCGACATTTCATCACTGGTCATTGACTGGGTGGTTTCCCTTGTGTTCGATGGCAAGACATCTATTCACACATCGAGATTCATGCAGTGTCTTGGATTCCATTAGCCTTATTGGTGGTTTCCTCGCCTTTGTTAGCAGTTTTCATCATTAGCTGCTATTCATAGGGTCTTTTCCATGTACCTCCTGCACTTGGAACACGTGAAAGACGCACAGGGTCATTATTTCATGAACATTTTCTTCGTTTGATTTCCACCAAATCATGAAGCTCCTACTTTGTACCTCGTGCTGATTGATGAGATATGCCTTAATTCTCTCCTTTCAGTGGGTCTCTTTCCATCGAATTCAGCCCATTTATTCTTGAAACGGGACCTAGAGTCTTATGATTACCTTGAGGCCTGCATCATTAGTGGCAGGCTCTCTCGCCATCGACAGTTGGGAATACATCAATATCTCATGATTGATGAATTCTTCAGGTGTTTGACACCGACTCCTTTATTCACACTTGTAAGAATGTACTCGATTCCTTGATACCTACTTTCATTATCTGTAGGAAGTCTCGCACTTGTTAACATTATACCTCAATGACCAGTAATCAAATGATGTCTCATTGTGTTCGAACTCAACTCCTTTATTCACATGATGTAGACTTGCACCCTTGGCGGATTGTGTAGAAGACTTGAAGACATCACTATGTGGCCACAACTTTCCTGAGTTATTTCTTCCTTTTCAATGGACTAGTACCCATATGACTTCAGTGATCACGGGAGATCAGATTGTACTCCATTGTATACAGATATCTTTAGATTGGTTTTGATACTGGTTCTACTGGGCCTTGTTCGTGACTAAGGAATTTTTTTTGACATGTAACCACATTTGTATTTTCCTATTCACGACCACAAACACTTGTTTGGTATATTTTCACATGGATCTGCAATGTAATTTTATTGGCAACCATGTATGCAAAGTCAGTGCAGAATGTAATGAACAACTAGTTCTTCCAGTTGGTTCCCCATAACTTCACTTCTGGGTTGTTTATAATGTATTTTGGCTATCGCAGATACTCCTCTGACATCACACATTAGGGGGCATCTGTTATAGCAAGATTTGCGTCACCCTATGCAATCTTGCACATAAGGCCTTTTTCCATTTCCCTATGCAGACTTATCATCCCTTTTTGTAAAATCCAGAGAAAAAAATACATATTTTTCCACATGTACGCACCTTTCCTACTATACAACATGCGTATATGCAGGCTGCTCCACTACAACCCATGTACATCAGGATTTGTGCCAGAAAATGAAAATTAATGTTGGGTTTCCATGTCACAACATGAGATCTATGATCCTTGGCCTTCCATATATTGGAAATGTTCTGACTCGGCCCTTCAATTCCATTTTGAAGGCTATAAATGGGCCAATTCCGAGCTATGGAAGAAGGAGAAAGAATTCAACTTTGAGAGCAAAGTTACTCTAGAGAAATTGTTTACTTCATATTGATTCTGCATCCCTTTGTCCTTTAAGTCTAAACACAGTGTTCAACCCCCAAGATCTTCCCTTATTGATTGAGAACCTCATTGTTTCTCTCTTATGATATTGCCTTTGGTGGAGGATTGAAGTGGTGGAGGCCCAACTAGAAGGAACTTAGTTTCTCAATTCCGAACCATGCTGACATGGAGGTCTTTAATATTTTCACTTCTGCTGATCATTTATTAATAGAAATACTCCTTTTCTGTCCAATTGATATCTTGCAGATATATTGATTTATTATCCATGGGCGTATTTGTTATGTATATTAATGGATTATGCTATCTAATGTGCTAACCTTTTATATTATCACCATATGATTGCTTTGCTTGGTCATTGAGAACTAGTTGCGGGTATATAGATTTGGGTTCGAGTGCTTAATGGTGGAATTCATCGAACATTTGGATGAGGTAGACCTCTTTCTTATCTTGCTTGCATATTTGTTTATATAGCATGTTTTGGGATTGAGTTGATTTCTGCAGTCATTTCTGTCTCTTGTGGTTTACCCTAGCCATAGAGAGATTTTCCTCGTAACACTCCTTACCATATAAACCCTAACTGTTATAACCAATAACCCTTATCCATTTAACATTAACCTTATCCCTTTAACATTAACCTTTATAATCACTATTTTATAAGATTTTAAACACAAACCCTTGCTACAAAACCAATACAAAACCACCATAATCATATAACCCTTAACCCATATAACTCAAATCACCTATACACTTATAAAATTTATAACACCTAACTAGAACCCATAAAACTTAACCCCTATAAAAATGTCACCCCTAAAAAGTATATAATATCCCTTGTAAACCTTAAAGTGTTATATCCTAGCTATTGAATACTAGTCCACATAGCTGATATAAACCTTCAATTGTGGAACATATATCACCCTTAACTATTTGTACATCTAAACTAGAAATCATGACTCCTTTGAAATATAACCCAAACCTTATAAATCTTAACCCAAATAATCCTCAACTAGAATGACCCTTTTGTAAATCCTAACCCAAATAATCCTTAGATTTGAATAACCCTTTTAACTCTTAATGCCTATATCATATAACCACTAATCCATTTTTCTAATTCTTACTAACCTTACATGTTAAGACACTATCTAGACACCACCTAGACACTCCTAATGCCTATAATTATTACTAATCCACGTAACCATTCATATTTAAGTTTCATTGACAAAAAATCATTGAAAACTTAATACTTGTATTCACTAATCCCTCTTAACCATACATAAAATAACACATGGCCCCATTTGGTCTCATTCATATAATTCCCCAAAATGTTTTAACCCCTAACTGTGAAACTTTATCAACCTTATCCCATTTTAATACTATCACATGTAAACCTTATGACGATGATGACTACAATGTTGATTATGGTGATGAAAATGATGATCATGACAAGGATGATGATGATGATGATGACGATGACGATGACAATGACAATGATTATGGTTGCGATGACAATGACAATGATGAAAATGATGATGAATGCGATGAAAATGATAATGAAGATGATGACAATGATGATGATGATGAGTAGGATGAAGACAATGTTGATTATGGTGGTGACAATGATGATGAGGACGATGATGATGAAAATGATCAAAAGGATGATGATATGATGATGATCATGACAATGGAAATTATTATGATGATGACAATGACGATGATGATGACAATGATGATGATAACGACTGTGACAATCACGATAATAATGATGATGATGATGAAAATGACGATGACGATGACGACAAAAATGATAATGATGATGACGATGATGAACCGATGTTTATTATGGTGATAACAATGATGAAGAAAACGATGATGATGATGAAAATGACAATGATTATGACTACAATGACAATGACAATGATGACAATAATGATGACTGCAATGACAATGAGAATGATGACAATTACGATGACGATGACGATGAGGAGTATGACACTGACAATGTTGATTATGGTGGTGATAATGATGATGATGATGATAATGATCATGACGATGATGATAACGACAATGATGACGATGATGAAAATATGATGATGATCATGACAATGTCAATGACGATAATGTTGACAATGAAAATGACAACGACGACGACGATGATGTCTGGAACAATGAATATTATGATGATGATGATGACAATGATGACAATGACGATGAAAATGATGACGATGATGACGATGAAAATGATGATGATGATGACGATGATGACGATGATGACAAGGACAATGTTGATTATGGTGATGAAAATGATGTCGATGATGACAATAAAAATGATGATGAATGCGATGACCAGGACAATAATGACAATGATGATGACTGTGATGACAATGAAAATGATGAAAATGATGGCGATGATGATGAGGAGGAGTAGGACACCAAAAATGTTGATTATGGTGGTAACAATTATGATGAGGACAAAAATGCTGAAAATGATCATGACAATGACGATGATGATGATATAATGATGATCCTGACAGTGTAAATGATGACGATGAGAGAATGATGATGATGACGATGATGACGATGATGAAAAATGGGACAACGACGATGACGATGTTGATGATGACAATGGAAATTATGATGATGGTTACAATGATAATGACAATGACGACAACAATGAAGAAGACAATGTTGATTATGGTGATGACAGTGATGACGACGATGATGATGATGATGACAATGATGAAAATGATGATGACACCATGATGATAATCATGAGAGTGATGATGATGAAGATGAGGAGGAGAAGGATGATGACAATTTTTATTATGATGATGAAAATGATGATGATGACAATGATTAACCCATATAAATAAATACTTTAAATAAAATAAATCATATAAAAGATATAATTTCATACCTTCTACATTTCAACATTTTTGCAATATCATTAATAATCTTCTTATTCATTAAAATCTACATCCATATCATTTGGTTTAGAATCAATGTTGAATGGATTGGCCATGTTAACATCGTTATCAATTTCATTTTTGATAATATCATTGTCAATATCATCATTGAGAACATTGTCATCTACACCTAGCTCAACTTCTTCGACTTCATCATATGAAAATACATCTACCTCATGCTCCTCTGCATATTCTTCTTGTTCAATATCATCTTCTTCTAGTACATTATACTTTATAGGACTTTCTCTTGGATCATATCTAACAATTTAAGACCAACCTACTTTACTTGGAACCTCTAAATAAAAGACTTTCTCACATTGGCTTGGAAAACATAAGTTTTTGTACCTGGATCAAACATCCTTGTATTAAACATGGTAAATCCATTAACATGCTCAATAGCTGTTCTATCAGGAGGATCATGTTCATTCATCCGTAACTTGTACCATTTGAAATCAAACAAAATTAACTTGAAATATTTAAATTCACACTCGATTATATCATCCAAATACCCATGGTATCTATTTTCATATAATGTTGGATGTTTGTCACTTCTAGAGGAAACATTAGTGACCTTAAATATTACAGTTATCGCACTATCAAAGGTTTTCTTCTTGTCATCCAAATTTTTGATGTGAAATTTATGACCATTTCACCACATAGCCTTGCGATGTGTCATTTGCAATATTCCCAACACGTAAAAAAATGCAATATCAATCAATAAACATATTTAGACTTAGTATAATTTTTTTAAAAAGCACACCACATAGATTAATATAATCGAAAAAAACTAAAACATGATGTGGGTGAATAATATGCTTTCTTGTTTATCTTTGAAACCATATGCTAAATCAATTTTCCTCTGAGTAAGATTGGTATCTTGATTACAATGATCGTATTTAACCAACGTAGCCACCCCTTCCCATGATAACCTACCATTACATTGTATACATTTATCTATCCATACCTTCATCCAATAAATATTGTTTGCGATGTATAATGATAGTGCATCCCACTCTCAACCAACTGTATGAAAAAACAATAAAAATTACTAATTAGAATAAAGATTAATAATTGATGGAAGATGAATAAAAATTAAACAAATACAATATAGAAAGAAATCAATATTAATACAAAGTATTATAGATCTCTACCATATAATTACCTTTCACTTTCATCATTCTACCTTTCCTTACTAGAACCTACCTTTCAAATTTGTTAATGGATTTGACATCCCAAATCTGAGGCACCTTCATATTTGTTTCTAATTTAGGAAGATACCAACTAATATACACCAAGTATTGATATACCATATATCTTGTTAGTATCTAGATACTAAATTTTCAATTTTTTCCTTGTTGCAGGAACGGGTTTATTCTCATAGCACTGAGAAGTGTTGTTCTTGAGCACCGGTATTGCATATGCTAGAAGTAGTGCTCAGCTTTTAACTTGTCTCATTAGAGAAGGGGAGAAGAGGGTTGGTTTTATTTTAAATTTCACCAAAACAATATTGTGCTCGAAGGACAATCTTCAGTCCTCGAAGCCACGCACCTATAGTCATACAACACACATGTCAGCATTTACCACCAGCAACAACACACAACACATAATGAGCCTGTGCAATCTACAGGAACTTGGCCATTTATATTTGTCTCTGGTAGCTTATGAATTTCATTCTGAATACACTACTCTTAATCTCTGTAAACATCAGGACCATGCCCACAACACTCGATATATCTAGTGTGCTCTCTCTTCATAACCTTCTTGCATTGATAATGCTTCTTGCGAGTAGATTTCTGCTGGCATTAGTCCTCAAAAGAAAAGTTACATAGATTGCCTCTTAGATGATAGCATGGAGGAAGTAACTGTTAGCATAAATACATCTCCAAGAAAACTATTGGGTTCCAGGTTTTCATCTACTGAAGGGATTCCATCTCTTGGTTTTGGTATTCTTTGTACAAAAGCATCTATGCTATTACAGAAGGTATCCCCGACATTAATTATTTAGTTCTTGCAGGAACATCGTTTAGAGTGCGCATATTGTGGCATTGATATCTATTATGTGGCCACCTTAAAGACAAGTTCTTTTAAACTTCCTAGTTCATAAGCCAATGGCTTTGAAGTGGGCCAATTCATGCCCTCCATAAGGGCATACTGTTCAGAATGAAGAGTTTCTCGAGATTGTCAAAATTGGAGGGCATGGTATTACATAAGAAGTGGTTTTCTTCTCAAGATATATGGTTTTATTGTAAGTCTGCAGTGGAATTGGTAAAAAGGCAAATGGAGCCTGTGCGCAACCTTTTTTTTCTTCAGTTAATTCATTTTTTTCGGATGGTATTTGTATTTGTACATTCATGAAGGCAAATACAAAGCTGCATACTATCTCAAACACCTTGGGTTTATATGTGAAAATCCTACAGAGGCATAGTCATTAGCTGAGTTAACTAATGAGATGCAAGCATTGTACCCAACAGGTGTAGAGTTTACAAGAAAGCAATGATAATGGATGGAAGATGAAGGGCGATCGTGATCCAGGCTCTAAGAATTATTCAAGGACCAAGATACATCTTGAGAATTGTCAAGAAATGATACATGCAGGGTCTCGTATCCTGATGATAGATATTCTCGCCATTGGAACGTGTCCATAGTTATTTGGATGGTCCTAGCCGTCCTTATAGGAGAGTTTCTGAATCGAAATGCCCATATTTTTCTCTGGATTATGTTCCAAGGTATGTCGATCCAAATTTAAGGAACTCGAGGGCACGTCTGGACTATGATGTCGTTGCTGGTGCTAGCGCTTTCCTTTATGGAAGAGATGAAAATGGCTAGCTTGATCGGGCCCCTCAAACAGGTTACAGTGGTCATGGAAGTAAGAAAACCTTGTGCATAGGAAGAAGCACGATTCTGACAGATGACTGAAACGTAATGGGAAAACCCTCGTGGAACAGAGACACTGCCCCCTAGCATCATTATCTCAGAGACAGATTTGTATCTTCGCAGATTGTGGGGTAAGCCTAGTAGGGACAAATAGCAAAGTGAAGTTGATGACTTCGATTGAGAATTTTAAAAATAATTTTGGATATTCAAAGCGCATATAAAGGAAAAGAAAGTGTTGATTCCATATTTCTAGGCTTGAAATTAGAAATCAATCAATCAATGATTCCTGATTTTAAGAGACAGTCAAAAGGTGAGGTGACAAATCAATTCTAGATTTGTTAAATAACTAATGCATAAGTGGTAGTGGGTATCAAAGGTAATGAAGATAACATGTTTTCGAGGATTTTAGGCACGAAATCAATTGACCAAATCATATCCCAGGTTTTTTGCAGCTCAACAAAGCATTTTCAGATTTTCAAAATATAGATGGCAGGGGACATGTTGAGAAGAAAGGGGCAGTCAACAAATTTCATTGACAAAGGGAGTAAAGTCAGTTTTATTTTCCAAAAGTATTCAGCTGTAGATAAAATATTCGATGGAGAAAAATGGTTGGGGATCAGTTTAGCTGTCCCAAATATTTTACATTGTTTTTAGTTTTAGTTTTTAATTATTTCCTAGCAGATAGGAAGAATCTGTTATTGTATCTTGCTATTTAAAATAGATTTTTGTAAAAGAGAGAGGAGGAGGCCTGAGAGGGTAAGGGTTGAGAAGAATTTGATTAATCGGCCTGTGTATGAGCATTGTAAGCCTATGGGTAGTTTTATTAAGCATTCATTTCTAACATTGAACATCCCTGTGAGTTGTGTTATCAGATTGTGATTTCTTCATTTTCCATTCTGTTTTTCCCTCTTGCTTGAACGATTTACAACCATTGAGAATCAATGACTATCCATAAGCAATAGATTCTTGAGCAACAAGATTTGTTGTGATCTGCCTATTGTTTGTGTGCTTTGTTCAAGTACCTGACAAATCCATTTTGCAGAGAGAATCCCTCTTTGGTGGATGCTCTACTATTTGCCACATTCTCCATTCTTCTAACCATCATCATATAAGTATTTTTTCTGATATGCAGTTCACTGGCCTTCATTCTAACAGAGTGTTTACTTGACTCCATGCCCAATGGTGATTCACTGGTCTGCATTTTATCTTATTCCTTTATTCTTTTTCTTTCACTTTACTTGATCCACCTTTTTTCAAAACCTAAAACATATCCTTATTTATAAAATCATTGCAATCACTGAAGATGTGCTAGGCTTGACCCTATAGCAGTCTAGGAGCAACTTCTAACACTAACATCTTTTGGCGCCGTCGCTGGGGACAAAGTGACAAAGACATCGTCCCTGGGAGAACAAAAATGACCAGATCCACTTCTTGATGGTGAACAGGGAGGGGGCAGATACATGACTGTAGATCTTTCACCATGTCGACTCCACTGTCTAAAGATTAAAAGGTGACGCCACTGGGGATCCAAGTATCGAAGCCATTTTTTCTCAAAGGTTGGCCTTTTGTGACTTTTCATATGTATTTGGTTTTCCAAACCCAATGCTTAGCAGAGGTGAATAGGAAGGTTCCCTTCCTACATTTAAAGGAGAAGAATGGGAGGTATCGAATAAGCATCTGTTGGATTTTCATGAGTTTATTCACGAACGTCAGATTGTGCAAATGGATGTCAAGATCAAGATTTTCAGATACTTGTTGAATGGAGCAGCCCTCTACTGGTGCAGATCTCTTCTAGCTTCAAGTATTGACTCGTTGACAAGTTTTCACGATGTTTTCAATATATTTTATAAAGGAAAATTTTGAGCTGAAAGTCTTTTTGAAAATTGTTGTGATGTATTTGAGAAGCATATTCAATAGAAAGTAGAGTTTTCCTCTGTTTACAAGGATGAAAATCATGTTGTTAAGGAATATCTTCAAGATACCATTGATGATAGGAAAGATGATTGCATAACTATAGATGCATTTAATCTTGTTCTTGATGCACCTGTAGTTTTTGATTTGAACAGAAAAGATCATGTTTATGATGAGTATAAGGAACAAGTGTTTCTTCATCATATTATTGTTGATGAACCTGATAAACATAATGGAATTGAGGAAGGTTATTTGCAGCCTGCTATATTTATGGTGACAGAAGCTAATTAGCAGATTTATGAAAACATTCTGCCCATTAGTCATGAGCAATTGAAACCAGATTATGGCATCCATACATCAGAAGTTGAAATAAACATCGAGCAACAACAAAATGTAACCATGTTTGGTTATCAATCTACTTCTTTCTTCTATGATCCGATAGCTATTTATATGGAGTCATTCTTCTTAGAACTTTTCAGCCTTGAAAAGTTTCAAATCAAAGAAGATGGTGGTTGTAAATATGTGTTACAAGTTAAAATTTTGTTACACACAATAAAGTTTTCTTTGATCTTATTCTACATGCAAGGAGTTTTTACAGTCAGCTGGATGTTATCATGGTTTCCTTGGAAACATGATTTCACTTGATCAAGTGATAATATAATTGGTTAGAAGTAGGGAAGGCAATAAGCTTTCTTCTTGAGCATTTGTTTTTGCAGTTTGCATAGTGTAATCTGATTTGTAGCAGGTTTGTTTTCAACATTTTGTTAGAGTTTGAATAAGTTGCAGAAGTTTGGGCCTGATTTGAAATGCTATTGATGGACTCCATAGCCCAATGGACTAGGCACGACACAAAAGAATGCGAACATTTGCAGAGACAAAAGTTTGTATCCTGCATTACATGGATGCATAGAGGAAAAGGCACAGTGGTATGCTTGTTCTTGATGCCTCATAGGGAGAGCATCATCCCCCATAAGGAGCCAATGTTAGTATCCAGATACTAAATTTTCAATTTTCTCCTTGTCGCAGTAACGGGGTTATTCCCGTAGCACCAAGAAGTGTTGTTCTTGAGCATCGGTATTGCATATGCTAGAAGTAGTGTTGATCTTTTAACTCGTCTCATTAGAGAAGAGGAGAAGAGGGTTGGTTTTATTTTAAATTTCACCCAAAAATTATTGTGCCCGAAGGACAATCTTCAGTCCTCGAAGCCACGCACCTACAGTCATACAACACACATGTCAACATTTACCACCAGCAACAACATGCAACACATAATGAGCCAGTGCAATCTATAGGAACTTGGCCATTTATATTTGTCTCTGGTGGCTTATGAATTTCATTCTGAATACACTACTCTTAATCTCTGTAAACATCAGGATCATACCCACAACACTCAATATATCTAGTTTCCTCTCTCTTGATAACCTTTTTGCATTGATAATGCTTCTTGCTAGTAGATTTCTGCTGGCATTAGTCCTCAAAAGAATTTAAGACACCACCATTGTTGAGGAAACAAAAGAAAAGTTACATAGATTTCCTCTTAGATGATAGCATGGAGGAAGTAATTATTAGCATAAATACATCTCCAAGCAAACTGTTGGGTTCTAAGTTTTCATCTACTAAAGGGATTCCATCTCTTGGTTTTGGTATTCTTTGTACAAAAGAATCTATGCTATTATAGAAGGTATCCCCGACATTAATTATTCAGTTCTTGCAGGAACATCATTCAGAGTGGGCATATTGTGGCATTGATATCTATTATGTGGCCACCATAAAGACAAGTTCTTTTAAACTTCCTAGTTCATAAGCCAATGGCTTTGAAGTGGGCCAATTCATGCCCTCCATAAGGGCATACTGTTCAGAATGAAGAGTTTCTCGAGATTGTCAAAATTGGAGGGCGCGGTCTTACACAAGAAGAGGCTTTCTTCTCAAGATATATGGTTTTATTGCAGGTTTGCAATGGAATTGGTAAAAAGGCAAATGGAGCCTATGCACAACTTGTTTTTTCTTCATTTGATTCATTTTTTTTGGATGGTATTTGTATTTTTACATTCATGAAGGAAAATACAGAGCTGCATACTATCTCAAATACCTTGGGTTTATATGTGAAAATCCTACTGAAGCATAGTCATTAGCTGAGTTAACTAATGAGATGCAAGCATTGTACCCAACAAGTGTAGAGTTTACAAGAACGTAATGATAATGGACAGAAGACGAAGGGCGATCGTGATCTAGGATCTAAGAATTCTAACTTCAAGGACCAAAATACATCTTGAGTATTGTCAAGAAATGATACACGTAGGGTCTCGTATCCTGATGATAGATATTCTTGCCATTTGGAATGTGTGCATAGTTATTTGGATGGTCCTAGCTATCCTTATAGTAGAGTTTCTGAATCGAAATGCCCATATTTTGCTTTGGATTATGTTCCAAGGTATGTTGATCCAACTTTAAGGCACTCGAGGGCACGTCTGGACTATGATGTCGGTGCTGGTGCTGGCACTTTCCTTTATGGAAGAGATGAAAATGGTCAGCTTGATCGGGCCCCTTAAGCAGGTTACAATGGTCATGGAAGTAAGAAAACCTTGTGCATAGGAAAAAGCATGATTCTGACAGATGAATGAAACGTAATGGGCAAACCCTCATGGAACAAAAATACTACCCCCTAGCATCATTATCTCAAAGACAGATTTTTTCTTCCCAGATTGTGGGGTAAGCATAGTAGGGACAAATAGCAAAGTGACGTTGATGACTTCGATTGAGCATTTTGAAAATAATTTTGGATATTCAAAGCACATATAAAGGAAAAGAAAGTGTTGATTCCAGATTTCTAGGCTTGAAATACAAAATCAATCAATCAACGATTCCTGATTTTAAGAGACAGTCAAAAGGTGAGGTGACAAATCAATTCTAGATTTGTTAAATAACTAAGGCACAAGTGGTAGTGGGTATGAAAGGTAATGAAGATAACATGTGTTCGAGGATTTTAGGCATGAAATCAATTGACCAAATCATATCCCAGGTCTTTTGCAGCTCAACAAAGAATTTTCAGATTTTCAAAATACAGATGGCAGGGAACATGTCGAGAAGAAAGGGGCAGTCAACAAATTTCATTGACAAAGGTGGTAAAGTCAGTTTTATTTTCCAAAATTATTCAGCTATAGATAAAATATTTGATGGAGAAAAATGGTTGGGGATCAATTCAGTTGTCCCAAATATTTTGCATTGTTTTTAGTTTTAGTTTTTAATTATTTCCTAGCAGATAGGAAGAATCTATTATTGTATCTTTCTATTTAAGATAGATTTTTGTAAAAGAGAGAGGAGGAGGCCCGAGAGGGTAAGGGCTGAGAAGAATTTGATTAATCGACCTGTGTATGAGCATTGTAAGCCTATGGGTAGTTTTATTAATCATTCATTTCTGACATTGAACATCCCTGTGAGTTGTGTTATCTGATTGTGATTTCTTCGTTTTCCATTCTTTCTTTCCCTCTTGCTTGAATGAGTTACAACCATTGAGAATCAATGAATGTCCATAAACAATAGACTCTTGAGCAGCAAGATTTGTTTTGATCTGCCTATTGTTTGTGTGCTTTGTTCAAGTACATGTCAAATCCATTTTGTAGAGAGAATCTTTGTTTGGTGGATGTTCTACTATTTGTCACATTCTCCATTCTTCTAACCATCATCATATAAGTATTATTTTTGATATGCAGTTCACTAATGTTCAATCTGAAAGAGTGTTTACTTGACTCCATGCCCAATGGTGATTCACTAGTCTACATTTTAGCTTATTCCTTTATTCTTTCTCTTTCACTTTACCCGATCCACCTTTTTTCAAAACCCAAAACACATCCTTATTTATAAAATCATTGCAATAACTGAAGATGTGTTAGGCTTGAACCTATAGCAGTCTAGGAGCAACTTCTAGCACTAACATATCCCTCCACCATACAACCCTCAAGACATGCTCTTTGTCTAACGAAATCCTTTAATGAATTCAAGTTCATCTCCATCATCCGCATTGACTTTGTCTGTATAGGTCGACACATTTCAATCTCCTCAATTTGGTGTATGATTTAGTGTTCTTGCACATTGAAAAATGTCAAAGGTAGATACTTTTTCATTTCACACATTAGCTAAGGAATTTATCTCCTCCAACATTTTATATCTTTATGGATTTATTTATATGACAACCACCTACACATGATACACACAAAATCATATTTTTCAACAACAAATTATATATATTGCAAGTAAAACATATGTCGACAAGTTCAACAACAAATATTTTTCATATAAATCATTATTTCCCTCATGTGTTTTCCAAGATCATATATAACTTGTTTTACATTTTTTCAAAGTTGTCAGGGATAGATAGAGGTAGAACATACTGTAACAAAAAAGGTATCATTATTTTTTTGAAAACAAAAACAAAATTAAAATAATAAAAAGAAGTATTAATAATACACAAATTTTCCAAAATAATTACCTTAATGAAGGTATGCCAGTCATGAGTTTTCACCCCACCAAATTCACCTTTATTCGTTAAGATATTATTTACGTTTGAAACAAATCCCATGGGAAATTTAATTTTCTGAATGACCTCTTTTACAACATTGCTTTCCTACTCTATAAATAACCATGGAAAACTATCTCAGTGTCCATTGCTATTTGAATAAATCACAGTTTGCATTGCATGATTAGCTTTGTAAGGTACCAGATCCATTATAATAGTCGTAAATATAAATATTGCAGATAATAAACACATAACAACAAAATATATGAAACCACAACACCAAAATAATACCTTATTGATTGGAAACAATGTTCACTTGCCTCATCGAGGGGGAAACCTCCACTAGAGCAGTGCTATATTACAATAATTTTGAATACAAAACTTCTCATGCCTCCTAATATTATTTATACTAATTCTATATTCTAAAGAACCTTATAGCGAAAGATATTTATAGAAGAGGAGGCTTCTATTATGTCTTCTTACATTGCATTGTTCTCATTTATTAAATAGGAATTTTAAACTAATGTCGACCTTTATTACATGGAAAATATATTATTCTACCTACATGAGGGGTTAGGGAGGATAGGTCCCTAACATGCCCTCCCGATTGAAAAAAATGTTGTCCTCAAGGCTTGAGATGAAGAAATTGTTGCAGAATGGTAGCATCCTCCCAGGTGGCATATTCTGGAGTTATATATTTCAATTTCACTAACACTTCCTGGATGGTGTGCTGAAAAAGATGATGTTAACGCTGGCCTAATTATGCTTGGGGATGTAACGAAATGGAACCTTCTTCATCCAACTCAGAGAGATGGGTTTGAGTTTGGCACGTATTTCCAATCACCTTCTTTAAGCATGAGACATGAAAAATAGGATGGAGCTTAGAATCACTGGGTAGATATAACTAGTAGGTGACGGGCCCCACACTCTTGAGAATGACATAAGGACCATAAAATTTGGGAGGAAGATTCTGACAATGTTTAGCTTTGAGTGAAGTATACTTATAAGGTTGCAGATGCAGAAACACTTGGTCCCCTTCCACAAATTGATGTTTATAACAAACTTGATTGGCTTGCTGCTTCATGCGATTTTGAGCCATTGCCAAATTGTCTTTGAGGGTATGGAGAATGGCCTCTCATACTGTAAGTTTTTTTTCAACCTCCTTAATCTTAGAGACACCTGACATGTATGAGAGAACTAATGGTGGATTTTTTCCATATACTGCTTCAAAAGTAGTCAAGCGAGTGGTTGTATGGTAAGATGTGTTGTACCACCATTCATCTAGTGGTAACCATTGAGCCCATTGATGCTGGCGATCAAATGAAAAACACCTTAAATATGTTTCCAAACACTTGTTGACAATTTCATTTTTTCCATTAGTCTGGAGATGATAGGTGGTGTTGAGATGTAATTGGGTGCCCTGTAGCTTGAACAATTCTTGCCAAACATTTATGGTGAACATAGGTTCCCTATGAGAGATAATAGAATGTGGCATGCCATGAAGTTTGAATATATTATCCATGAAAACTTGGTCCATTGTGGATGTGATGAAGGGATGTTGCAGAGAACATAAATGAGAATATTTGGAAAGACGATCAACCACCACCATGATGATCATCATGTTGTTGGATATAGGGAGCCCTGCAATGAAATCCTTAGAGATATCCTGCCAAATAGAAGGGGGAATTTGAAGGGTTTGGAGTGTTCCATGGGATTTTAATGTTTCTCCTTTGTTGCATTGACAAACATCACATTCAACCACAAAGGTGCAGATTTCCTGTTTCATACCATCCCCCAAAAAAGAATGTTTGACCCTTTCATAGGTTTTGGTAAACCCTGAATTCCCAACGATGGGTGACGCATGAAGCTCAGAAAGCATGGTAGATTTAAGTTATGACTGTTTTCTTAGATAGAGATGAACTTTTTAGTGAATATAATTATTGTGACAAGAGTACCCTGGAGAGGCTGGAGAATTCACTTGCAACTGTTATATTAGGTGAGATATTTTGGGATCTTGCAACCATTCCTGACGAGCAGTTTGGATCCAATCGGGTACAATAAAAGAGAGGGAAAAGAGGGACCCTTATTATTCATGTTTTTGGGAAAGAGAATCAACAACCACATTTCCTTTTCCATTATTTTAAATGATCTCATAATCATAGCCAAACATCTTGGTGACCCATTATTGTTTCTCCAAGGATGAAATCCTTTGTTCCAGAAAATACTTGAGGCTATAGTGATAAGTTGTAATATGGAAGAGTTTCCCAATAAATAAGGACACTAGAGATCCAAGGCACGCATAATAGCCAACATTTACTTTTCATATATGGATTGGCCCAAATGTCTGTTGGAAATTTGTTTTCTAGTGAAGGCCAAAGTTTGACCATCTTGCATAAGGACTACCCCAATTCCTTTTTTGGAAGTATCATATTCCAGGAAAAAAGTATTGGTGAAGTCAGGATGGGAAAGGATCAGAATTGTGGAAATAAAATATTTCAAGGCTTGCAAGGATTGGTCAACAACCAGAGTCCAAGTGATGGAATTATTTTTAAGGAGAGCAGTGAGAGGTGCTGCAATATTTCCATAATTCTGAACAAACTTGCGATAATAACCTGTTAAACATAGAAATCCACACAATATCTTAAGATTTTTAGGGTGAGGCCAATCCTGCATAGCTTCAATTTTCTTAGGATCCACATGTACACAATCCTTTCCCACAATATGACCAAGGTACTCCACTTATGAGGCTCCAAAGGCATATTTATATTGTTTGAGGAAAATTTGGTGCTTAGAGAGTAAATGGAGAACTTTATCCACATGGGAGAGATGGGATGTCACATTTTTACTATAGATGAGAATATCATCAAATAAAACTAAGAAAAAATGATGAAGAAAAGTAAGGAAGACATTATTCATAAGACTTTGGAAGGTGGAGGGGGAATTACACATGCTAAAGTGCATGACCAAGAATGTTAGAAAAACAGGATTGCAGAGAAATAAAATAAAACAAATGTGGAAACAAAATACAGAAGATGCACAATACAAGAGAGACACAGATTTATGTGGTTCACCCAGTGTGGGTTATGTCCACCAAAGAAATTGCTAGGTCCTTCCTTTATTATTATCCAGCAAATGAAGGGATACAACCTATAGAAAAACCCACTGTAACTTCCTCTTCTTTCTCTCACAGTATCCTCTCTCAGAATAAAATACTCGCCATAATGCATAGCCGCAATACATTTCCCTCATAACAAAGGGTTGCCTTCTAGGGAAAAAATCCATAACATAATTTCTATCGTTAGATCTGCAACCTTATAATGAACGGTCCATATTTACAATGAAATTACAATATACATTTACAAGGCAATTTTTCCTTTGGGGGCTTCACCCCCAAATCCCCACCGGGGGCCCACTTTCCCTCGAACCCCCTAGCCGAGGGGATAGATCCCCCAGACCCTGCAGAGGGGGTACCCCACCTCTGCACTCCCCCGCGTGGAAGAGTGTACATACTTCTTGGGTTTAAAGTCTTCATGGGGTAAAAACATGGCAGAAAGTAAGGACCTCTGAATCAGGAACATAATTAGGCTCCACAACCAACAATCTCCCAGATGGAGACTGATCTCAACAACTCCACCACTGTTGTATATGCTAGACCCTAAACCTTCTTGGACCTAGCAAATTTCTCATCTTCATATTCATTCTTGAAGACCAACTGAAACTGAGCAGGAACTCAGTTTCTCTCTGGTTACTCCCTTTGTTAACATGTCTGCAGGATTCTGGATAGTGTGTATCTTTTCCAACTTCAAATGTCCATCTTTCAAAGCAGATCATATGAAGTGCTACCTCAATTGTATATTCTTAGTCTTTGAATGAAAGACTGCATTATTTGCAAGATGAATTACACTCTCACTGTCACAGTACAACCTGCTATTCCCCAGCTTCTTTCCCAATTCCTCCATAAACCTTTGTAACCAAATCATCTCTTTACTAGCCTCTGTAGCAACAACATACTCTGCCTCTGTTGTTGAAAGTGCAACAACCTTTTGCAGTTTCAAAATCCAACTTACTATTGTTCCACCTATAGTAAAAACATACCCTGTGGTGCTCCTCCTACTGTCTTTATCACCTGCCATATTTGAATCAACATATCCCTGTAGAAAAGTGTATGAACCTCCAAAACATAATGCATGAGTAGAAGTATCTCTCAAATAACTGAGAATCCACTTTACTACCTCCCAATGTTCTTTACCTGGATTGTTCATATACCTGCTCACAACTCCCATTGCATGTGCAATATCTGGTCTTGTGCAAACCATCGCATACATCAAGCTACCAACTGTTGATGAATAAGGGACCCTGGACATGTATTCTATCTCCTCCTATGTCTTGGGACATATTTCCTTAGTTAATTTGAAATGGCTGGCCAAAGGTGTACTAACTGGTTTTGCATTTTGCATTCTAAACCTCTCCAACACCTTCTCTATGTACTCACCTTGAGACAATGTCAATTTGCGATTTTTTCTATCTCTTGTTATTCTCATGCCAAGGATTTTCTTTGCAGCACCCAAATCCTTCATCGCAAATGAATTAGCTAATTTCTTCTTGACCATATTTATATCCTGCATATTAGACCCTGCAACAAGCATGTCATCTACATACAATAGCAAGATAATATAGCTTCCATTTTCTAGCCTTTTAAAATAAACATAGTGATTGGAATGACATCTACTATAACCTTGTTCTGTCATAAACCTATCAAAATTCAAATACCACTACCTTGGAGCTTTCTTTAGGCCATACAATCTCTTCTTCAACCTATATACAAAATTCTCCTTCCCTTTGACCTCATACCCCTATGGATTTTGCATATAAATCTCTTCCTCCAAATCCCCATCGAGAAAAGTTGTTTTTACATCTAACTGTTCAATATGCAAATATTCTACTTCCACAATACTTAAAATAGTCATAATTGAAGTCATTTTAACAACAGGAGAAAATATTTCATCAAAATATATACCTTTCTTTTGTGCAAATCCCTTTACAACAAGTCTAGCCTTGTACCACTTTTCTCCTCCATCTTCTTCCTTCAACTTGTACACCCATTTATTCTGCAATTCTCTTTTTCCCGTAGGCAACTGAACCAAGTCACAAGTCTGGTTATTTGCCAAGGAATCCATTTCCTCTTTCATGCCTTGCTACCACTTCTTTTTGGTGTCTACCTGCATTTCCTCTTCATAACATTCTAGTTCACTAGAATCAGGCAACAATAAATAATACAATGAAGGAGAGTATCGTTCAGGGGGTATACTTAACCCAGTAGATCTTGTAACAACACTTGCAGGTGTTTGAGGTACCTGTTGCTCCTGTTGTTGTACATTTTGATTTTCAAGTTCCTTTGAAATTTCTTTTGCAATGATCTCATCAAGCACTGTGTATTCTTGTTTTTCTTCTTCCTGTTTCTTTCCTTGCAACTAATCTTTGTACATGACCTTCTCATTGAATATGACATCTCTACTCCTAATGATTTCGTTATTTTCATAATCCCATAATCTATAACCAAAATCATTAACACCGTATCCAATAAAGGTACACTTCTTGGATTTAGACTCAAGCTTTGTTCTGTTTTATTTATCAATATGGACAAATGCTTCACAACTGAAAGTTTTCAAAAAGAATAGTTTACCTTTTTTCCTGTCCATTCCACCTCTAGAATTCTATCATCCAAATATCTTGAAGGTCCTTTGTTTATTAAGTAAACAATAGTATCTACAACATATGCCCAGAATTGTAAGGGCAAACCGACATGCAATCTAATACTCCTTGCACGCTCTATGATTGTCCTATTCATCATTAATACACACCATTGTCTTGTGGTGTTCTTGGAACTGTCTTCTCTCTACGAATCCCATGGTATGAACAATATTCACCTCCATTATCTGATCTGAGACACTTCAAACTTGTTGGTTGTGGAGCCTGATTATCTTCCTGATTCAGAGGTCCTTGCTTTCAGCCTTGTTTATACCCCATGAAGTATTTACACCCCAGAAGTATGTACACTCTTCCACGCGGGGGAGTGCAGAGGGGGGGTACCCCCTCTGCGGGGTCCGGGGGGTCTGGGGGCAAAGCCCCCGAAGAAAAAATTGCCTTATAAAAGTATATTGTAATTTTATTGTAAATCTAGACCGTTCATTATAAGGTCGCAGATCTAACGGTAGAGATTATGTTAGGGTTTTTTCCCTAGAAGGCAACCCTCTTTTATGAGGGAAATGTATTGTGGCTATGTACGATGGTGAGTATTGTATTCTGAGAGAGGAGACTGTGAGAGAAAGAAGAGGAAGTTACAACGGGTTTTACTGTAGGTTGTATCCCTTCATTTGTTGGATAATAATAAAGGAAGGATCTGACAATTTCTCTGGTGGACGTAGCCCACACTGGGTGAACCACGTAAATCTGTGTCTCTCTTGTATTGTGTGTCTTCTGTGTTTTTGTTTCTACATTTGTTTTATTTTATTGCTCCGCGGTCCTGTTTTTCTAACAACTGGT
>ML781335.1:47206-75757 GCA_009831015.1 Picea engelmannii
AGGGAAAAATGATTTTTATCCACCTAAGTGCCTATGTTTGTTTGACTATCCCCTTTATAAGTTGAGGGGTCTAAGTGGTGCAGTATTTAGAGCATGCATAACATCATTCTTGAGAAGGAAACTGACTTTCCCCACATCCAAAATCTTACAATGAAAAATTTAGTTCCAATGCGCGACCTTTAGTATAGACAGAGGCGCGTGTGGCGCCTGCGCGCGGACCGTATTAAAAACCAAAGCGCATGCGTGCGTCTGTGGGGTGGAATACCCGCGCGCTTGTGATAAGTTACCGAGAAAGAAACTCCGGATGGATTTCTTTCGATTCTCCTGTGAATCGACTGGTTAGCAGGTCGGCGGAGGTCGGTTTGTGTCCCTGCAAGTTAATAAAACCAAAAGGAAAGAAAAATAAACCCAAATGAGGGAGGATTTGATACCTAACTCCCCAGTGGAGTCGCCAGTCTATTCGCGTTCAAATGGTCACCGGGTGAGAAAATAGAGAGTGCTTGCATACCCTGTTGGGTCTAGCAGGGTAGAACAGCTGTGGAGCATAGGGTTAAAGGAAACAAAACGAACTACAATCTACTATCAACTGAAAACAAATAAAACTGTGAAAATAAACAAAAAACATCAAACACAAAACACAGGGGTCACCAATGGTTTCAGGCTGGTGTATTAATGAAACCGGAGCACGCTGAAGGAAGAGACCAAAGGTTCCTTCTCCCCCCAATGGAAGGCTCTTTGGGGCCCTCACACAGTTTTCTTTCCTTACAAATGAGAAGAACTGAGAAGTGAAAGAACTCTCGGTGATGCAGCTGATGGGTTGTTGTTAAAGGATGAGCCCTTAACCATCTGAACAACATAACAGTGCTTAGAATTCCTTTCCAAAACAGTATATCCTCACGGATTTTTATAGCAGCTCCTCAGGCGGTCACGTAACCTTCTCAAAGTGTGAACAGGGACCCTTTTAGGGTTTATTTAGGTCATTAACCCTCCGATTTTGCGGATCCGGCTCTGATTTGAGAGTCAAATCAACTTGGGAGCCGGTCCGTAAGCGGTTGGGAGGCCGACCTATTCAATTAATGCGCCATTTTAGCAGATGCGCGGGTTGTTGTGTTGACAGCCGCGCGTCGAGCGCGCATGCGCTAATAACACGTTTTTGTCCTGCGCATGTGCGCGCGCACAAAACTGATGTAAAGCGCCCTTCAATTTTTGGTTACTTTGTATAGTTTTTGGCCCTTCTAGAGTGCTGTGAAATTAATTCAGTGCCATGAATGACTTCATTGCTGTTTTGATGATGCAGAGTTCTTGTCGCCATGTGCAGACGAAATTTCAGTGATAACAGTATGTACACTCTTCCACGCAGGGGAGTGCAGAGGGGGGGTACCCTCTCTGCGAGGTCCGGGTGGTCTGGGGGCAAGCGGGGGTTCGGGGGCGAAGCCCCCGAAGCAAAAATTGTCTTATAAAAGTATATTGTAATTTCATTGTAAATCTAGACCGTTCATTATAAGGTTGCAGATCTAACGGTAGAGATTATGTTAGGGTTTTTGCCCTAGAAGGCAACCCTCTTTTATGAGGGAAATGTATTGTGGCTATGTACGATGGTGAATATTGTATTTTGAGAGAGGATACTGTGAGAGAAAGAATAGGAAGTTACAACGGGTTTTTCTGTAGGTTGTATCCTTTCATTTGTTGGCTAATAATAAAGGAAGGACCTGACAATTTCTCTGGTGGACGTAGCCCACACTGGGTGAACCACGTAAATCTGTGTCTCTCTTGTATTATGTGTCTTCTGTGTTTTTGTTTCTGCATTTTTTTTATTTTATTGCTCCGTGGTCCTGTTTTTCTAACAAAACTTTTTCCTGCCTCATTCTCAACTAAAGCTTTCCATTTCTTAAAAGTATCAAAAACATCACATTTTTGTCGAATGTAATAAACCCAAGTTTTTCTAGTTGCATCATCAATAAAAGTAACATAATAACGAGAGACACCAAGAGATGATACCTGAGCTGGTCCCCATACATCTGTATTCACAACCTCTAACCTTTCATTCTTCTTTTCTTTTTCGACTCTGAGAAATTTGACTCTCTTTTGTTTTCCATAAACACAATTCTCACAGAAGTCCAAATCAATTTGTTTAAGATCTGGCAACAAATTTCTTTTGTGAAGTATCTAGATACCCTTCTCACTCATGTGTCCTAGCCTATGATGCCACAGTGCTATATCCACTCCTTTAGAAGCTAAAGAGACAGAAGAGTTAGTATTACCAGTACATAAATACAATGTACCTACCTTCTCTCCTTTTTCTATCACCAATGATGCTTTGATGACCTTCCATGTCTTATCTGTAAATATGGATACACAACCTTCACTTTCCAACTTCCCTATTGAAATTATATTTTTACTTAAATCTAGAACATGTCTTACCTCTTTCAACAATCATTGGTTTCCATTGCGTTGCTTTATTTTTACCTTTCCCATTCCAACAATTTTGCATGGTGCATCATCACCCAAATGAACTTGTCCAAAATCACCCTGAACATAATCTAGAAAATGTTTCCTATGGGGTGTGGCATGAAATGAAGCCCCTGAATCTAATACCCAAGACTCAGAAATATTATCTACAGAAAGAATCAAAGCATCTTATAACACATCACCTGTTACATTTTCTTCCTGATTTCTCTCCTGTTGTCCATCTCTTTTTTTCTTTGGAGCTTTGCAATCTTTCTTCAGATGTCCTTTCTTCCCACAATTCCAACACTCTATCTTTCCAAGTCTGGATTTGGATCTTCCCTTCCTAGAATTCTCGTGGTTCCTTGAGCCCTTTCCTCTATCCTTTTGTCTTCCCCTATTCTTCATGTTCAACACATTACCTGATGTCTCACCTGTGCTTTTCTGTCACATTTCCTCACTGAGGATAGCACCAACAACATCATCAAATTTTAAAGTATTTGAACCAAAGACATAGTTACTTATAGCCATGACCAAGCCATTCCATCTTTTTGGCAATGAGCACAAGATTAGAAGATCCCTAACCTCATCATCAAAGTCCACTTTTACAGAACTTAGTTGATTAGTAACCGTATTAAATTAATTTAAATGATCTGCAACAGACCCACCTTCTGACATATTCATATTAAATAATCTCTTAATTAGAAATACCTTATTAGACGTCGAGGGTTTTTCATACAGTTTAGCCAATGCATCCATCAGATCCTTCATTGTCTTTTCTTTCAAAATATTGAAAGCCACCGATGCTACCAGGCTCAGTCGTATCGTTCCTAAAGCCTTTCTGTCAAAAATCTCCCATTCTTCATCCTTCATGGTCGTCAGCTTCTTTGCTACTCCACCCAATGGTAGGAATAGATCCTTCTGATATAAATAATATTCCATCTGCATCTTCCATAACTGGTAGTTTTGGCTGTTAAATTTCTCTACCCTAACCTTTCCATCTTCTGACATTGCTCCCACTCGAACCAGGAACCCCTTTTTCCTGTGAGTTACCTTTCACTCTGATACCAGTTGTTAGAAAAACAGGACTGCAGAGCAATAAAATAAAATAAATGCGGAAACAAAACACATAAGATACACAATACAAGAGAGACACAGATTTACGTGGTTCACCCAGTGTGGGCTACATCCACTAGAGAAATTGCCAGGTCCTTCCTTTATTATTATCCAGTAAATGAAGGGATACAACCTACAGCAAAACCCGTTGTGACTTCCTCTTTTTTCTCTCACATTATCCTCTCTCATAATACGATACTCTCCATAATGGATAACTGCAATACATTTCCCTCATAATAGAGGGTTGCCTTCTAGGGAAAAAAACCCTAACATAATTTCTACCGTTAGATCTGTGACCTTATAATGAACGGTCCAGATTTACAATGAAATTACAATATACATTTACAAGGCAATTTTTCCTTCGAGCGCTTTTCCCCTGAACCCCCCAGCCAGGGGGATAGGCCCCCTGGACCCCACAGAGGGGGTACCCCCCCTTTGCACTCCCCCACGTGGAAGAGTGTACATACTTCTGGTGTGTAAAGTCTTCATGGGGTAAAAACATGGCTGAAAGCAAGGACCTCTGAATCAAGAACATAATCAGGCTCCACAACCATCAAATAATTCATAATGACCCTCATGAGTTCTAAAGAAAGTCTTGGGAATGTCTTCTTCTTTCATACGTATCTGGTGGTATCTAGAATGTAGATCAAGTTTAGTAAAGTATTGATCACCACTCAATTCATCCAAGATATCATCAATAACATGAATAGGAAACTTGTCTTTGATGGTGAGTTTATTGAGGGCATGAAAGTCAAGACAGATGCACCAAGTACCTTCTTTCTTGAGTATCATGACCACAAGATAATAATAGGGGTTGGTTCCAGGGAGAATAACACATGCTTGAAGCAACTCTTGCATGAACAAGCAATAACAAAACCCTAACCAATATTTCAATGGAAACAAAAATGATAAGCAGACAAGACTAGTCTTTTCAATTGCATGAGAACAATGATCTTCCAAATAATGAGCAAATGAGAAAGACAAACAATCCCAACTTTCAAATCGATCACCAGCTCCTAACCAAACAAGTACTCTGATTCTGGGATCAGAGAGTATATCCTTGCTAAGAAAAATCAAGAGATGAGAGTTGAGAAAAAAGATGGACAAGAAGAGCCTTTGATTTCTGAAGACTGATCGTGCACAAAATCCGAAGTCAAGAAACAATCAACCAGGGGCCCAAGAAGTTCTTATCAGACACCTATACAGATCTGGGCATCTGAGCATACAAAAGCTTTAAATCCAAAAATTTTAAAAATGGGTTTGCAGGCTATCAGTATTGTACAGTGCTAGAATGAGACATTCTCGCAGGCTAGCTTCAAGCAGGGTGCAAGAACCTCTCACTGGACTGAAAGGAAGAGTGCGAACTCAAGGGATTCTCGCAGACCACTATGGGGTTCAGTGCGAGAAGGCCACAAGACATACGTTTTCACAAAAAATTCTTAGTGAGACTATTTTAGCTTCCAAATTCTCTGTTATTTTCTTCTTTTCTTCCAGTTGTCTCTCGAGTGTTTTTTCAGTGACTTTGGCTTCTTCCAATTGAATCCTTAGATCTATGATAGTCTGCTTAGCTTCTTTATATTTTTTCTAGGGTTTTGAAATCCTTCCTTTAGTTTAATTAACTCTTATTTGATGGACTTGTTTTTCTTCCTTGCTATTCTTAGATCACTTAAGGCACTGATCAATTTTACCTCAATATTCACTTCTCCTTCTTGTTCAGAGTCTCCTTCATTATTTTCAACAGTTTCCTCTTTAGTCTCTAACGCCATGAAGAGTACTCTTCTTGAGTCACTGTCACTATCATCATCTTCATCAAATGAGGAACTATCATATTTTGAATAGAGGCTTTTATTTTTTTTAAATCCTCCTTTATTTCTTTCATTGTCTCTTTTCTGATATGTCTTTTCATTCCTAGGAACTTCTTCTTCATCACTAGAAGCAAAATGGCCAACTTTACCACAATTAAAGAATTTGAAAGGAATCTTACCTTTGTACTTGCCCATTCCTCTTTTCATCTTTATCAAAAAGTTGGCTTCTTCTTCATTGTCTGAATCATCAGTATTGTTGGAGCAAGATTTTGACCTTGGCTTAATCTTTCTTGTCTTATTAAAGGCTTTTAAAGTTGTTTTATTTATAGATGGGTTTTCTTGTTCTATTGTCATTTCATATGTTGTAAGTATTCCATGTAATTCATCCATGCTCAATGTAATCAGATCTTGTTGTTATCGGACTAATCGGTAGGTGTAGACACTAACAAATCTCCCTAGATCCACCTGGATCTAGAACAAAACAGGATAGGACATGACTCTTTCCCTAAGTTATGACCATTGAATTAGCTAGTAAGGAGGAACAAGTGACATACCTTTGTATCGCTTCCTAGGGTCTCTGTTGCTCCTGTTTTGCTCCGGTGCTCTTGTGAGGTCAAGACCAAGACAACACAAACCAACCAAAGTGAAGATAGCACAACGTATTCAATCGTCAACTTATGTGTATGATCAAGGAATTACACAATAAAGTAAGAATGACTTTATGGGAAAAGGACATGTCGTTGTATCATATTAATTGAAAGTAGAAGATACAACCTGATCGCCTTGATGTCGCAAGCTTCCTTTCAATGGCTCTTGGTTCCAACACACACACTTGTTCTTGAACTTGCATGAAGAAGATCCAATTCCTCTTGATAGACCTAGTAGAGTCCCCAAGCTTCTGTTCAAGTAGGGTTCTTCACACAATTCCTTTACCAATTCTTCAATTAATCTTGCTTAACCTTTTCCATGAGAATCCTTTCAATATATAGGAGAGGATGAGATGGTTACATGGATGAGAATGATCCCACCAAATCAGGGAAACCAGTAAAATGATAACCATACGAATGCCAACCCATTTTCTAGAAGATTCCCTTCTAGAAACCTCGAGACTTCATCTTTTTTCCAAGCTTGAAAACAAGTTTGCACCCTATGTATAGAGCACAGTGCGAGAAGTTTGCACCTTATATGAAGGTGGCCTGCGAGAATGGGTCATTCTCCCACCCTAGGCTATAGACAACCTATGAACTCACTTTGAAAATATATTTTCTGGAAGGAGACAAATGCCACTTTTCTCAGGAAAAATTTCTTGTTGGGAGCCTGAGTACACCATTGTTAATACATCACCGAAATGACCAAAATCATGTGTAACACTTGTCTTTCTTCTAGAGCTGAGATTTTAGAGTCAAATCTCATTGGGAGAGATATTAGTATCTTTTGCACAATAACTAAATTTTCAATATTTTCTCCCAGTCCTCTTATAGTATTCAAAATTCCATCAACTTGGAGAAAATAAGTTGCAATATCTTCATCTTTCTTCTTTCCAAGATGTTCAAATTTACCTTTGTAAATCTAAAGCTTGGCCCATTTGACTTTAGAATCTCCTTCATTAACATCCTTGAGCTTGTCCCAGATTTACTTTGCAGAATCACAATACATAAACTTAACAAATTCTAAACCCGGTATACCACTTAGAATGACATTTATAGCCTTTGAATTGTATTCACTGAGATTTTTCCCAACCTTATCGGTTGGGGGACAAGTTGGTGCAGTGTGTTAGATTCTAGAAAGTTCAAGCACTTTGAGTCTTTGAAAATTATTAATGGTTATAATAGAGTACAAGGCATGTAATTAAGGCATCCTGATGGGGATACAAGTTCATACTTTCTACAAAATTATATGTTTCCATATGAATATCTCAACAAACTCTCAATGTACAAAATTTACATTCACTGCATACTCTGTTTTTGCAGCTAGGGTTGATTGGTCAAAGTGAGTTAATGGAGGAAATGATTATGGTAAAGAAGTTGCAGGGGTTATTTTCAAGGTCTAAAGGCATCAATCCTATGTATAGAAGCTTCAGGAACATTGTGTTTTCCCCAAATCATTTGAATTTTTATACGTAGCCATAAACCTAAATTTCATACAAAGAGGTATACCAAGGTTTAAAAGATGAGATTGGATTTTTCCTCAGCATATTGGATGATGTATTATGTTATAATAGACCTAATGAAACCTATCCAAACTTCAGATTGCAAATTTAAAGGAATTTTGATGCAATTGTGTGAAAATAGACACCTACAGGAGTTTGCAACGCAAACTGCTTTTTTTACACTATCTTCACTGCAAACTCGTTTATTTTCAACGTGGAGGAGATTTGGTCAATTTTGAATTCTTCTGCAAAATTTTCAGTGATGAATCATACTTCAGCTAGTGATGACAGTTTGACCAAGTCTTTTTCTCCTCCAGGATGGCTTGTGTGGCATTTGAAGACTCAAAGTTTGAAAGGGATTCTTAGCCCTTGATTTTAGGATCTCAAATCCTATTTTTGTAATAGACTAGATTTTGATTTGCCAAATAGTTTTCAGATCTATATTTTGGAATACTCAATAGAAATATAATAAGGCATTTTTAGGGTTGATTTCCTGGTGGAGGATATCAAGGAGACAAGTCATTACTTCGACCTATTTTTTAGTAAGAAGAAACAAGAAAATATGCATTTTCCTGTTTTAGTCATTGTTTTTGGAGATATATTCTGATAATATGGAAATTTATTTTTTGAAAGTGAGAGAGGGTCTTCAGAAGAACGAGATCCTTTTCAAAAACCTCACTCCATTTTCCAATAGATGTTTGTATTAGGGAGATATAGGTGAATCTTTGAGCAACATTTTCCATAAATTTGATAGATTGTATTTTCCATCCACCTCATAAATTCGAATTTGACTTGGATATCTAAAGATAGGTAAAGAAGTTATAAGATACATTTATTTTTTATCTATATGAGCATGTAATATCTATAAAGAGGACCAAATGGAGGATTTGAAAAGGGGTTGGAAGTGGAATACCTTAATAGACTCTTTTGTACAAGATTTTTTGAAGCACATATCTTTGTATTTGTTCAGATTCCTCATTATATATGAAATTCCTTTTGTCATTGCATTGGTAGACAAAACTATAAGTCCTTTCATATGTATTTTTAATGTACATGATCTTGTTGGTATAGTAAGTGCTCTTCATCCATCTCAGTCTGTAAAACCATATGATCAGTACCTTTGATGGCCTTATTTTGTCTGAATGTATTCAAGTGAGTCTTGAGTAAGGGATTTATTGAGTAAATCATTCATTTTTTATCCATTTTCCTACCTTACATTGAGCTATTGATTAAGTTACCAAGCTCACTCCAGCTACAACCTAGAGTGACTCTTGGAGTGATAACAAATTTGTGCCATTTTCGGGGAGAGGAGTTTGAAGGAAGATTCTCTGGAAGACAACATAGTCCCAACTTTTGATTATAGACAAAGGTTGGGTATCATATTGGTTGTAATATTCTATCTGACGACTCCATGAAGGACGAATTCAATGGTGACTCCACAATCTTCAAATGTCAAAGGCATTTTCTGCTCTTTTGGCTAGGAAGTTTGCACCTCTTAAATTTTTTGCAGTTCCTAGTTTCCCACATCTAGTACCTCCTATGGATATTTGGGGATACTTCCTTCCATGGTTCAAAGAAAGGAAAGAGGATAATCCTTCAGATCACCTCATCAAATTTCATTAATGCATGAATCAGTTAAATATACATGGGGAAGATGTTCTCATGAAGATGTTTTTCTATTCATTATAAGGCGATTCTCATGAATGGTACCGATCCTTACCTCCTTCTAGCATATTATATTTAAAAGAATTTCATATAGCATTCCATCATCGATGTGAAAGGTATTTTTCTCAGGAACGTTTTTTTGAGCATTGTTGTGAGGAGTTTCATTCAGATATTCAACATGTTGTTTCTTCTAGTAGTAAGGATGAAAGTGAATATATTTATGAAGATACACATGAGGATGAAATTATTTCTATTGTTAATTCCCAAGAAGAATATCTTCAAGATATAATTGATAGTAATATTGATGGTTCCATAGCTGAGGATGCTTTAGATCTTGTTCCTTATGTACCCGTTGCTTCAAATTTAGATGAGAAGGATGATAATGATGAGGAAGAAGGAGTTGTTGTTTCAAATCTATTTCAAAATCATATTGTTGATGATTATATGAAGAAGTATTCATCTTTTCCATTAGGATTTTATCCTGATGTTCCAATTTATGATGAATATAGTGATGATGAGAAAGAATTCAATGTTTATGAAGGCTTGTTGACTAATGGAATATCATCTAGTTCTACTTTTCATCAAAGAGATGATCAACAATGCATGCATGCTATGTTTGATGATAGTTATGAGTCTGTTGTTCAAAATTCCAATGAAGATCTCTTTATTTTTGTCACATCTTTCAAAAATAGCATTGTTGGGAAGAATAATCAACAGTTCTATCATGATATATCTTTCAAGACTCATCCTTATTTTGATCATTATGGATACAGTGATGTAGAATATCAATAAAACATCTGTTCTTTTCTCTCATAAATTGTCAGTTGTAATGGTCCAACACATTATAGTGATGAATCCGAGTCACAAGGATATAGTAAAGGAGAAAAGAAAGGATTAGATGAGAAATTGATGATGCCTTGTTCTCTATCAGTTGTTGAGAAGAAACAAGTTTTGCATGAGTTTCAAGATCCATTTGCCACTTATATGGAGATGTTTTGCAGTAATGAAGTTTCATTTGTTCCCATCTTTAAGGCTAGATTTTTGGATTGTATATATGATTTCCAAGTTTATGATTTACATACTACAGTCCGTATTGTTGTGGCTTTGCATAGAATTGGAAGAAAAGTTCAAGTTGTTAGTCAATTACTTGCATGGCTACATTGGAAACATGACTTCACTTGAACCAAAAACAATACAATTGATTAGAGTAGGAGTGTGTATGAATAAGCTCAATACTTGAGCATTTCTTTTTAGTTTTCATTTGGTTTACAGTATGAAGGTTTTTAAGTTTTCAATAAATAAGAAGAGTTTCTCTCAGTACATTAAGAACAGAATGCAAGTGACATATCTCAAAGGTTTGTAAAGGATTCGTTGTACATGTTTAACACTAGACGACTCCATAACCCAATGGACTAGGAACTATAGAGTCCATGATGCATATTTTTGAAGAGTGGTTTTATATTAATAATCAGAGCAAGTTGCATGGTTTTCAGATTGAATGGTTAGGCACAGGGCCTGCTAGGTTCTTGGAAAACTCACAGGGAAGTTTCCATCCCAGTTGGAGCCAGATGTTATCTCCTAGAAAGTTCGAGCACTTTGAGTCTTTGAAAATTATTGATGGTTCTAATAGAGTACAAGGCATGTCATTAAGGTGTCCCGGTGGCGATACAATTTCACACTTTCTACAAAAGTATATGCTACCATATGAATATCTCATAAAACTCTCAATGTACATAATTTACATTCTCTGCATACTCTGTTTTTGCAGCTAGGGTTGATTGGTCAAAGTGAGTTAAGGGTGGAAATGATTATGGTAAAGAAGTTGCAGGGGTTGTTTTCAAGGTATAAAGGCATAAGGCCTATGTATAGAAGCTTTAGGAACACTGTGTTTTCCCCAAAGCATTTGAAGTTTTATACCTATCCATAAACCTAAATTTCATACAAAGAGGTATAACAAGGTTTAAAATATGAGATTGTGTTTTTCCTCAGCATATTGGATGGTGTATTATGTTATAATAGACATAATGCAACCTATCCAAACTTTAGATTTCAAATTTAAAGGATTTTTGATGCATTTGTGTGAAAACAGTCACCTATGGGAGTTTGCAGTGCAAACTGCTTTTTTTACACTATATGTGCTGCAAACTCGTTTGTTTTCAACGTGGAGGGGATTTGGTCAATTTTGACTTCTTGTTCATCATTTTTAGTGATGAATCATACTCCAGCTGGTGATGACAGTTCGACCAAACCTTTTTCTCCTCCAGGATGGCTCGTGTGGCATTTGAAGACTCAAAGTTTGAAAGGGATTCTTAGCCCTTGATTTTAGGATCTCAAATCCTATTTTTTTAATAGACTAGATTTTGGTTTGCCAAATGGTTTTCATATCTATATTTTGGGATCCTCAATAGAAATATAATAAGTCATTTTGAGGGTAAAAATCCTGGTGGAGGATATCAAGGAGACAAGTCATTACTTTGACCTATTTTTGAGTAAGAAGAAATAGGAAAATCTGCATTTTCCTGTTTTAGTCATCTTTTTGGAGATAGATTTCTATGATATGGGAAGGTGTTTTTTGAAAGTGAGAGAGGTTTTTCACAATCACGAGCTCCTCTTCCAAAAAATCTCTCATTTTTCCAACATATGTTTGGATTCGGGAGATATAGGTGAATCTTTGAGTAGCATTTTCCAGAAATTTGACAGTTTGTATTTTCCATCCACCTCATAAATTCGAATTTGACTTGGATATCTAAAGATAGTTAAAGAGGTTATAATATCCATTTATTTTGGATATAGATGAGCATGAAATATTTATAAAGAGGACCAAAGGGAGGAGCTGAAAAAGGGCTTGGAAGTGGAAGACCTTAATAGACTCTTTTGTACAAGACCTTTTGAAGCACATATTGGAATATAAGCACTTCTCTTTGTATTTGTTTAGATTTCTCATTTCATATATCTATTTCTCTACTTGTCCATGAATGAATGTTATGTTCATTTATCTTTGTTTATACAGTGATTGATGAAAGTCCTTTTATCATTGCATTGGTAGACAAAACTACAAGTACTTTTCCTTGTTATAATCAGCCTTTCATATGTATTTTTAATGTTGGTATAGTAAGTGTTCTTCATCCATCTTAGTCTGTAAAACGATCTGATCAGTACCTTTGAGGGCCTTATTTTGTTTTAATGTATTCAAGTGAGTCTTGAGTGAGGGATTTATTGAGTAAATCAGTCATTTTTTATCCATTTTCATACCTTACATTAAGCTATTGATTAAGTTACCAAGCTCACTCCAGCTATAACCTAGAGTGACTCTTGGAGTGATAACAAATTGGTGTCATTTTTGGGGAGAGGAGTTTGAATCAAGCTTCCCTGGGAGACGACATAGTCCCAAATTTTGATGATAGACAAATGTTGCGCATCATAATGGTTGTAATCTTCTATCTGGCAACTCCATGAAAAACAGATTCAGTGGTGACTCCACAATCTTCAAATGTCAAAGGCATTTACTGCTCTTTTGGCTAGGAGGTTTTCACCTATTAAATTTTCTGCAGTTCTTGGTTTCCCACATCTAGTACCTATTGTGGATATTTGGGGAGACTGCCTTCCACGATTCAGAGAAAGGAAAGAGGATAATCCTTAAGATCACCTGATCATATTTCATCAATGCATGACTCAGTCAAATATACATTAGGAAGATGTGCTCATGAATATGTTTTTCTATTCATTGGAAGGGGATGCTCGTGAATGGTATTGATCCTTACCTCCTTCTAGCATATCTTCTTTAAAATAATTTCATATAGCATTCCATCATCAATGTGAAATGTAGTTTTATTAGGAACTTCTTTTTGAGCATTGTTGTGAGGAGTTTCATTCAAATATTCAACATTTTGTTTCTTCTAGTAGTGAGGATGAAAGTGAATATATTTATGAATATCCAAATGAGGATGAAATTCTTTCTATTGTTAATTCCCAAGAAGAATATCATCAAGATGTAATTGATAGTAATATTGATGATTCCATAGCTGAGGATGCTTTAGATCTTGTTCCTTATGTACCCGTTGCTTCAAATTTAGATGAGAAGGATCATAATGATAAGGAAGAAGGAGTTCTTGTTTCAAATCTATTTCAAAATCATATTGCTAATGATTATATGCATAAATCTTCATCTTTTCCATTAGGATTTTATCTTGATGTTCCAATTTATGATGAATATAGTAATGATGAGAAAGAATTCAATGTTTATGAAGGCTTGTTGACTAATGGAATATCATCTAGTTCTACTTTTCAAAAAAGAGATAATCAACAATGTATACATGCTATGGTTGATGATAGTTATGAGTCTGTTGTTCAAAATTCCAATGAAGATCTCTTTATTTTTGAGACATCTTTCAAAAATATGATTGTTGGGAAGAGTAATCAATAGTTCTTTCATGATATATATTTTAAGACTCATTCTTCATTTGATCAATATGGATACAGTGATGTAGAAGATCAAGAACATATCTCTTCTTTTCTCTCAGAAATTGTCAGTTGTAATGGGCTAGCACATTATAGTGATGAATCCAAGTCACGAGGATATGGTAAAGGAGAACATAAAGGATTAAATGAGAAATTGATGATGCCTTTTTCTCTATCAGTTGTTGAGTAGCAACAAGTTTTGCATGAGTTTCAAGATCAAATTTCCACTTATATGGAGATGTTTGGAGGTAATGAAGTTTCAACTGTTGCCATCTTTAAGGCCATATTTTTGGATTGTAAGTATGATTTCCAAGTTTATGATTTACATACTGCAGTCTTTACTGTTGTGAATTTGCATAGAATTGGAAGAAAAGTTCAAGTTGTTAGTCAATTACTTGCATGGCTACATTGGAAACGTGACTTTACTTGAACCAACAACAATACAATTGATTACAGTAGGAGTGTGTATGAATAAGCTCAATACTTGAGCATTTCTTTTCAGTTTTCATTTGGTTTACACTATGAAGGTTTTTAATTTTTCAATAAATAAGAAAAGTTTCTCTCAGCACATCAAGAACATAATGCAATTGATAGATCTCAAAGTTGCAAAGGATTCGTTGTACATGTTTAGTACTAGATGACTCCATAACCCAATGGACTAGGCACTATAGAGTCCAGGATGTATATTTTTGAAGAGTGGTTTGATCTTAATAATCAAAGAAGGTTGCAGGGTTTTTAGATTGAATGGAAAGGAACGGGGTCTGCTAGGTTCTTGGAAACCTCACAGGGAAGTTTCCATCCCAATTGGAGCCAGATGTTAGCTCTTAGAAAGTTCGAGCACTTTGAGTCTTTGAAAATTATTGATGGTTCTAATAGAGTAAAAGGCATGTAATTAAGTATTCCTGATGGGGATACAAGTTCATACTTTCTACAAAAGTATATGCTTCCATATGAATATCTCAACAAACTCTCAATGTGCATAATTTACATTCACTACATACTCTGTTTTTGCAACTAGGGTTGATTGGTCAAAGTGAGTTAAGGGTGGAAATGATTATGGTAAAAAAGTTGTAGGGGTTATTTTCAAGGTATAAAGGCATCAAGCCTATGTATAGCAACTTCAGGAAAACTGTGTTTTCCCTAAATCATTTGAAGTTTTATACCTAGACATAATCCTAAATTTCATACAATGAGGTATAACAAGGTTTAAAAGATGAGATTGGTTTTTTCCTCAGCATATTGGATGTTGTATTATGTAATACTAGACCTAATTAAACCTATCCAAACTTCATATTGAAAATTTAAAGGAATTTTGATGCATTTGTGTGAAAACAGTCACCTACAGGAGTTTGCAGCGCAAATTGCTTTTTTTACACTATCTGTGTTGCAAACTCATATGTTTTCAACATGGAGGTGATTTGGTCAATTTTGACTTCTTCTTCAACATTTTCAGTGATGAAACATACTCCAGATGGTGATGAAAGTTTGACCAAGAAGTTTTCTCCTCCAGGATGGCTCGTGTGGCATTTGAAGACTCAAAGTTTGAAAGGGATTCTTAGCCCTTGATTTTAGGATCTCAAATCCTATTTTTGTAATAGACTAGATTTTTCTTTGCCAAATGGTTTTCAGATATATATTTTGGGATCCTCAATAGAAATATAATAAGGAATTTTGAGGGTCAAATTCCTAGTGGAGGATATCAAGTCATTACTTTGACCTATTTTTTAGTAAGAAGAAACAGAAAATTCCGCATTTTCCTGTTTTAGTCATCATTTTTGGAGATAGATTTGGATGATATGGAAAGGTATTTTTGGAAAGTGAGAGATTTTTTTCAAAATAATGATCTCCTCTTCAAAAACCTCTCTCATGTTTTCAAAATATTTTTGGATTCGAGAGATATAGGTGAATCTTTGAGTAGCATTTTCCAGAAATTTGACAATTTGTATTTTCCATCTACCTCATAAATTCGAATTTGACTTGGATATCTAAAGATAGGTAAAGAGGTTATAAGATCCATTTATTTTGGATCTAGATGAGCATGTAATATCTATAAATAGAACCAAAGGGAGGAGCTGAAAAGGGGTTGGAAGTGGAAGACCTTAATAGACTCTTTTGTACAAGACCTTTTGAAGCATATATTGGGATACAAGTAGCTCTCTTTGTATTTGTTCAGATTCCTCATTTCATATATATCTTTATGTACCTATCCATGAATGAATGTTATGTTCATTTATCTTTGTTTATACAGTGATTGATGAAATTCCTTTTATCATTCCATTGGTAGACAAAACTACAAGTACTTTTCCTTGTTATAATCAGCCTTTCATATGTATTTTTAATGTACATGATCTTGCTGGTATAGTAAGCATTCTTCATCTATATGAGTCTGTAAAACCATCTAATCGATACCTTTGAGGGCCTTATTTTTTCTGAATGAATTCAAGTGAGTCTTGAGTGAGGGAGTTATTGAGTAAATCATTCATTTTTTATCCATTTTCATACCTTACATTGAGCTATTGATTAAGTTACCAAGCTTACTCGAGCTAAAACCTAGAGTGACTCTTGGAGTGATAACACAATGTATCCATTTACTACAGCTTGTGAAACATCAAATCCATGTTCCTGCAAAAATACTCTCATTCTTATGCTTTAAAAAGAATAATTTTACCCATAAAACAATGGTGTTCCATTTTTGGTAGATTCTCCTTTTTTAATCCATGATATTCCTTTCAATGGTTAGATTGTTCTAAAGGAACCACTCTGATACCAATTGTTAGAATATTGAATAATACTGAGAGGGGGGAGTGAATCAGTATAGGGTTATTTAAAAAACATTTACCTTTAAGCACTACATAAACATTAACCATTAATCATGTAATTCATCATAACATAAACTCATACACATTGCACACATATTTTTACATGGAAACCCAACTGGGAGAAAACCACAAACTTTTCTTAAGTAGTTTCAATATTTTACAAGCACCAACTTTAAGGAAGGAACCACTCCTTGAGTTTTCGAGAACCTACTAAAACGATACACCAATCCCCTTGGAAAATTTTAAATTATTATACAGGATCAAATCAATGTTCAAATACAATCCCAAAATCACTTCTTAAATATGCATACAAAACTTCTCATAACTGCACTTCAAATCTGCAAACTTGTAAGAAATGCCACAAGCTCAATTTTTAATTTCTGATTCTAAAACTTGGACCTCAAATACTAGGATCTATTCTCCCTCTAATGAAACAAGTGGAAGTAAATTTGGAACTACCAAACTTCATATATAACCATTTTATCTTGAACACATTTTGGGACTAGTTTCTTGATTAGTCACAAGCCCTAACTTCCAAAAATTATAACTATCTACCTCTAATGAATAAGGATCTAAAACCTGTACCCAATATTCTTCAATATATTCTATAAAATTCTTCCATGTTTCTTTCCTTGAATTATACTAGAATTATTTTTATAGAGAAAATGGCAAGACGACTCATTTTTGAAGAAGAAAAACCCTAGTTTCAAAAACCTCAACTTCTATCGAGTATAAATTCAAACATGTAGTGAGTCAAGACCTGAAATTCATACCCAAAATTCTTCACTATATCTTCTTAAACATCTCCAAGTTTTTCTATCCGAAACGTTCTAGAAAAAAAAATTATAGTGCAAATTCCACGATGACCTTCAAAGAAAACCCTAGAAAAAATCATCACAAGACTTCATCTTCCCCTATAATTCTTCCCTTATTCACTTTATCTTCCACAGGAAATTCACTCCTTTAGGCTGAAATTCGCTCCTCTTCCTTGGCTAGGTCGAATTGGTGTGATTCAAATTCCAAATGAGGCCTCTCTTATTTATATGAGCCTTTTCCACATGATGGGGTGCGACCAAGGGTCGCTACTTTTGGGTTGCACCTCTTCCTTAAGGATGACCGACCTTAGGGGCTTCTTTACTTTACTTTAGGGGATTATTCTCTTGGTTTTAGGGGATTCTTCACTTGGATTTAGGGGCTTCTTATCTTGGCTTTAGAGGCTTATTCAATTGGATTTATGGGATTCATCTCTTGGTTTTAGGAACTTCTTCACTTGACTTTAGGTGCTTCTTCACTTGGTTTTAGGGATTCTTCAAGGCTCCTTCAAGGATCCATTTGTGTACAACTCAAAGTGGGCATGTGGAAACAACCACATGTTATCTCATCCCGTGAGGGCCATGCTTAAAATATATTCCACAAGGGGGACACTTTGGATTTATAAACACTTATTTCAAGGCTCCTTCAAGACTCTTCAAGGCTTCTTAATGTGGACACATCATCATCACTTTTATGGGTTTCTAGGATTTTCTTTAGGGATTCTTCTAAGGTTGAAATCAATGACAACCAATTTTCCAGCATTGGTAACAATGCACTGGCCATGGAACTTTTCCCAAATTAACATTACAAGAATGCATGGGCATTCCTAGTTCATGTGCCATGTGTTATTAGGAAGGAGAACATGTTTTTAAGTTTTAACAACTAGATGGTATTGAGTAGGCAGCCTCTATGTGCCACATGTTATTAGGAAGGATCACGTGTTGTTAAGTATTAACGTGCCTCTCTACCTTCAAAGTAAAAGATATAGTATTCTAGAATATGTTACACACAAGAAAACATCAACCCAAGAGGGGAGTGGAACATGTTATTGTTTTGAAACCAAAGGCCCCATAATGGTGCAACCCCATTGGTGGAAACATTATGTATCCTAAGATTGAAAGGCTTGTGGAGGAACTTTTGAAAGCTAGTATCACAACTCCTAATAAGAGGCATTATGCTACCTTGAATAGATCTAAATAGGTAGACTAATAAGATTTATGAATGATATGGCATTAGGCAACATAGAGGACATAAATGGTAAATCAAGTTAATGTTAGATTTTAATATGACATAAATTGTAATTTAATGTGTACCCAAAAAAATCTTATAAATTGTAATTTAATATGACATAAATTATCTCGAATGTGTACCCAAAAAACATTGAATCTCCTACATATCCATAAACTTGCATGCATACACACCATGATTTCAAGGCTAAACAAAGTTCCAATGTACATGTCTGTGGTAGACCAAAGGAGAAAGCTACTACTATTGTTACACTAGTGATGGAAAATAACAACGATGAATATGTACATGTCAAGGGTATAATATCTAAGGACAATGAATGCACATGTAATGCCCCCCAACTTAACCAAGGAACATTACTTGTGGAAAATACATAAGAATTCAAAAACAAATCTGCTAATTAAATTTCTATAGCTTACCATCTATGAATTATACACAGATTTAACTAGATTTTTATACCCATAATTAATTGCATCTGCAAAATTTAAAACGAACATTAATGCAGATAAAAAATAATCTACAAAAAAACATGAAACCATTCTAATGAATAGGGTAAAAGAACAACCATGAAACTCATAAGATAACTCATAAAATAGATAAATACTTATCTTTCCATATACTTGTGTAGCAGTGTTATCGGACAAATCGGTAAGTGCAGACACAAACTGATCTCCCTAACTTCAACGGGAAGCTAGAACAAAACAAGACATAATATAAACTTCACCTTAGACTTCATTGTTATATAAACTAGTTCAGAGAGGGACAAGTGGCATACCTTTTAAATGACGCTTGATCCTCGCTAGTGTCATCCTTGTCGCTCCATCTTTGGATTTGCGGGATGGTGAACCTGTTTAAGAAGCAAAAACCAACAAAGAGAGAGAACAAAGATATATATATTCCAATGAATTATATGTATAAGATCAAGGAGTTACACAATAAAAATAAAGACACCTTTATAGGGAAAAAATGTATTGTTGCATTATATTAAATGGAAGTGGAGAATATAACCCATGCCTTGATGTTGCAAGGTCCCTTCCAATGGCTCTTTTCTCCAACACACACACCTTTGCTCCAATGCCTTTGATGAAGAACATCCACAATCTGACTTAGAGTGTTAAAGCAAAGTTATCTCAAGTATAATCTATAGCAGAACTATTCATGCATAAGAAAGACTTGGCCTTTTCCATAAGAGATCCCTCTTTATATAGGGTGAAAGAGAGATGGATGAGGATATTAGGATGATCCCACTAAATCATAGAAGCAAGTAAGATCCAAACTGATTGGAGATCACCTCATCTTCTAGAAGATTCCCTTCTAGAACATTCATGAATTTCACTTTTCCCTTGTTTAATCATCATCACACCCTATGAAAAGGCATCCTGCGATGACGTCGCAGTCCATATTTGGTGCAGTGTGTGTCGATCAAGCATCGATGCACCTCAAGCATAGAGTAGGGTGTGACGATCTCCTTTGTCATAGTTTTTAAGGAAGAAAAGGTAAACCACTTTTCTCATAGAGAAAGTCTCTTTTAGTGTTTTTAGGGAACATGGAAGTGAGTTATGCACATGTCATTAGTTGATCACTGGGGTGACCAAAATAATGTGTAATAGAATGTCCCCCAAAGTATGAAGTTGGAACCTGTGACAACTGAAATACTTTGTAGAATGTGTGTGTCGAAAACAAGGAGAGCATCAGTCGAGAGCTTGCAAACAATCAAGCATCTAGATAATAATATACCATCTTCTGAGGTAGGAATTCCCATACTCAGACTACAAGTGACTCTAACAACAAGTTTCAAGTGAGTCATGGCCACTAAACATACACTATGGATCCATGTCATCATGATTCAACATAGCCACACAAAATACATTGTGGATCTATGTTTAAAAAATTCAAATTTGGACATAGCCACGAGACATACACAGTGGATCTATGTGTCAATACAAATTGATGAATACTCCGTTGCAACCTGGATCGATATGGTGAGATCCAGGGTATTCATTTCCATCTTCCCTAAGTATGAATCTAGCCATGAGATTACATGTGTCGAAGTCGAACATGACATAAACCACTTGATTACCGGTCATTAATGAAAATCGTTAACAAGTGCGAGGGAAATCACCATTGATGTCAATGACTCCTAAGGTACTCTAGTACAATCCAACGAATGTGAATGAATGATTTGAATTCAAACACTCGATGGAATCTTCCAATCAGGGGGCCAAATATGTGAACCCACTATTGAAAGTGAAGAGACCTACAATTGAGGCATGCAAGCTCCAAGGTACTAATGTGATTTCTAAGTCTTGTTCCCGGATAATGAGTTGAAGTTGATAGGAAAAGACTCGTCATATGAGGTCATTAATGCATCCCCCATCAATGAAACGAAATATGTAACATATTTGAAGTAGATCAGAGTATGAAGTGATTCAGAACTGACTCAGGGAAGGACGACATAGTATAAAATTTAGAACTACAGATGGTTGACTCGATAGAAGTCTTGCTTAGGTTGGACTTATCTTGAACATATGAATGACATGACAATTTTATTGGCAACATTTACTCAAGGAGGACCCAACATAATAATTTGTGGATGGTAAAACAAGAGACAAATGGATTTTCCCACCCAGATACAATGATGAAGGGGGGTGTCATGTTCAAGAGTGATGCAGAACCCCCTTCCCTCCTCGGGGCTATGCGAACTCTCGATCTAGGATCGTTCAAATCTATTCTCGAAATGGATCATCTCCCTGGGACCTTACTGGTCTCAAACTTGAACAAATACAGGCCCTATTATCACCTTCAGGGTTTTCACGGTCATGATCTGATCGTCACCAATTGCTTGCCGATCAACAGTTCTTAGAAATTGTGGGCTGCAAATGTGATCATCCTTTATCAAAGAGATCTGTCCCCATAATCAGAAAAGTGATCGCTCAATATCCTTTTAAATCATGGTCATTGATCCCTTGCCTCGTTGAGATCAATGGCACTGGCAAATTGGGGGCTACAGACTAGTGCGACCATTAATTTTTCCTCTACTCCCCGCAATGACTCCTCACCATCAATTTCCTCGATCTATGATTGAAGGTCGTCTAGGGGTCCTGTTCTTCTAACTCCCTGTCTCTAATATCACACTAATATATGTTAGCTCCTTCCTCCCCTATGACCTTACGCTAAGGCCCAGGGCTTAACCTCCTGGCACTACGAAACTTTGACACTTTTGCCCCAGACCAGATCAATGACCCCCGATCTCCTTCATGATCAACGAATCTTTGTATCATGAAACACGTATCCACCTCGAATCAATAGCTATGAGGGACTTCGGTTATTCGGATTCAATAGCTTTAAACTATTGTGCCCTCGATCTTCCTGGAGTACTTATACCCGAAGTTGACAGATTTCTGCCACGCGTCCTTCTAGATCTAATGGTCCAAGTTTACTTTAGTTGTTCGAGGTGCGAGAGTTTCAAAACCTCCACACTTTCTTCCTCCAAAAGTTCTTCTACCCAAAACACATGATCTCTTTATGTGTGTCTCCCCTTTAATCTGACGGCTACTATCCACTTCGGCTTTTCGGGCTTCAGGAGTTTCAACCCCTGCACACTCATTCCTATGGAGTGCTTTCACCTGAAGATTCAGATATTCCGCCACACACCCCTTTGGATGATGGATGGTCCCTAGCCTCTTCGGTACTTCGATGATCTTAAATGATGCACGCAAAGACTTAAATCTTGTGTGCTTCATCCTAGATCCAATGATCCAGAGTGATCCCAGTCCCTCTTGGACTGATCTTAGTCGATGTGTTGTGAAACCTTCAGAACTTCGTTTCTTTTGAATTTTCTCCCTGCTATCTCTATTGAGATTTATCTCTCTTAGGCATTTTGACTTCTCAGAGGGTTTGCTCTGACACTTAGTTGAAATGCAAAACTATGCACTCCTTGCAGCAGGTTCCTACAAAAGACTTAGCTTCTTGCAGGTGATTGTGCACACCTTGCAACAGTCCCTTTGCAGTCCTTGCAATGGAAGTTTCACACTATCTCTTCTAAGATTTTGAGTCGAAACAGACTCTATCAATGCACTCCCTGTGGACTATATGCACACCTTGCATAAACTCAACTCAGAGAAACAATTGAAACATATTCAAAATGATTCACCCTCTCATACTTTGAATAACATAACTCATTCATTCATTCATGAATACAGAAAAATAATAGGGAATCTATAAACAATAGTGACACCATGCATTGTGTCAATATCCCTTTGTTATATTCATTCCAACATAAAATGGTTGCAGTTTGAAAACAAATTACATTTAGTAACAACTATCTCTTTCTCTGTAGCTAACCTTATTCATGTATACAATGCACCTACTTATATAAGAGGTCCTCTCGGTTTCCTCCAACTACCTACCTGGTCGAAATTAAATTCTACAGCTACTTAAGTCCTATTACATAAACCTCTGTGACAGACTATTTAAGGTGAGTCTTCAGATCCATGCCAAAATAAAATAACAAAAGGACGATTTGATCTCTTCTTGTTTTGAGGCGATTGTTCAAACTCCTCCTATTAACTTATCTGATTCATCTTTTACTCAGAATTACTCTAAGATACACCATCTTTCAAAATTTAAAATTTTACTCAAAAGGTACGCTAAGCATTGTGTTGTCATCCCATGTGGATTTGTTGGTGATGCTCATGCATCATACTCCTCTGGGAAGAAAAATCATGGACTCCTATCCATGAGCTCCTGCACTGATCTTCCATGCTTCTGTATATCATCTTCACTTACCCAACTGACATCCTCTCTCAGGTGTCCCTTCCACTTAACCAAATATTTAAAATAGGTATTCCTACTAGTCTTCATGCCAATCCTCTGATCAACGATCTTCTCCATCTATGGATTTTCTGATAGAGGCATATGCTTCTCCCACTGAATCTTCTCTTGATATTCTGATCTCTTTGTGTCATCTTCTTTGTAAGGATACAGATCTAAGATGTTGAATATGCTTGATATTCCCACATCCTCTGGCAGCTCTAGCTCATAAGCATTGTTACCAAATATTCATGGGATCTTGCACTCTCTAATATTCTTCAACTTTAGCTTGTTATACGTTCCTCTTGGGAAAATTTCCTTCCTCAAGTGTGATAAAACTTGATCCCTTGCTTCAAATTGAAGTTCTCTTCTGTGTTGATCAACTCCATGTTTATACTCTGCATTTTTTTTCTGCAACTACTCCTTGATCTGATTATGAAGCTTCTGCATTTCTGCATCGAAGTCTTCTGCTCCAATACTTCTGAATTCACTCTGCTCCATGTCTCTCAACTTTGATACCCCTATTGGAATCATCCCATAGACTATATGGAATGGGATTTTTCTTGTACTTATGTTTGGTGAATTATTATACGAAAACTCTACTTGTGACAGAGTTTGATCCCACTGGCTATGATGTTCAGTGACCAAACTTCTCAGCAAATTTCCTAAACTCCTATTTACCACCTCAGTTTGCCCATTTGTATGAGGGTGATATGCTGAACTAAAATATAGTTATGTCCCCAACTTCTTCCATAATGTTCTCCAAAAATGACCAACAAATTTAGTATCTCTGTCTGATACAATGCTCCTGGGCAGTCCATGAATTCTCACAACTTCCTTGAAAAACAAATTCGCAACATATGTTTCATCACTAGTATTTTGGCATGGGATAAAGTGTTCCATATTCGAAAATATATCAACAACAACAAATATGGAATCACTTCCCCTCAGTGTTCTTGGAAATCCCAACACAAAATCCATGCTTATTGCATCCCAAGGCCTATCTAGAATGGGCAATGGATGATACAATCCATTGCTCTGTTTCTTCCCTTTTGCATACTATAAAATCTTACATTTTTTCACAAACCTTTTCATCTCTACCTTCATACCTAGCCAATAGTATGATTTTTTCAATTGTGCAAACATCTTGTCATGGTCGAAATTTCTTGCTAGACCTCCACTGTGTTTTTCCTTCAACATATTTTCCCTCATCGAGCACCTTAGTATGAATAATTGGCAACCTTTAAACATCAATCCATCTTGAATCATGTACTTTTTCCATTGTCTTCTTTCTCTAAGCACAAGGTTTGTACATGCTTCATATGCTTCTTTAAAATATGTATCATCACAATACATATCCTTAAGGTGTTCAAACCTCAAGGTCTTGACTTGAAATTATTGTAGAATCAGACATTTCTTGCTCAATGCATCAACAACTTTGTTAGCATTGCCAGAAATATGTTTAATGACAAAATCAAAATTTTTCATAAACTCTATCCACTTAGCATGTCTCTGGTTTAACTTCTCCTATCTAGTTATGAATTTTAAAGCTTTGTTATCACTATACAAGAAAAAATCCTTTGGAGCAAGGTAGTGCCTCCATTTCCCCAAGGTTTGAATTATAGCATAAAATTGTTTGTCATATGTGGAGTAATTTCCCTTAGTCTCATTCAGCTTCTCAATGAAATACACAATAGGCCTATTGTCTTGGCTCAAGACTACTCCAATTGCAACTCCACTTGCATCACATCTCACTTGAAATATTTTCACAAAATTTGGCAAGACTAGAATTGGTCATTTTGTTATCTTCTTGTTGGCCCTTGACCAAGTTTTGGGAGTTTCTTGGTCATATTGACCTATTTTGGGACTTCGAAAACTATCAAAGGAGGAGTGCAAGACAGAGCAAAGATCACAGGATCTTAGCCCACTTTTGGGTCCATTTTGGGTTTTTGGGAATATGTAACGGGATTGGGATATTGGCCCATGGGTTTTTACTCATGCTTAGACCTATTTTGTATGTATAAATAGTAAGCTAGTGATATAAAGGATAGATCGACATCTATGTGATGTATGCTAAGTGAAAGTAAGGTTTGTAAGTGCTTTGTGCCTATATAAGACTTGCAGGGCTAAGTGCAAGTCATTGTAGGAAGTTGGAAAAGGATTTGTGTTGTAACGTAAGGAAGAAGGATCTAGCGAGCTGAACAGATCTTTTGTCCTGTGCGCAATAGGGTTTTGATGTCTCTGTGCTTATAACTGATTGAAGACACTAATAAAAAAGAATAATTGGTGGATGTAGCCCCAGGGTGGGGGTGAACCACGTAAATACTATGTTGTGTTGCTTTGTGCTTGTCTTAATGTGTTTATGTTCCCATTTTGCTAAGTGCTATGAGATGACTGAATAGATCTGCTTATGATTAAAGTGCTAATGATATGTAGGATGTTATATTTGATACACATGTATGAAGATGCTTAGTGATGATCTACTAGATTTGATCTATTTTACTGTTGCTAAGTGATGAAATACCTTAGATCTAAGTGAATGTTACAAAGCCCTGTGTTATCAGTGAAGTGGACTTTAACTGCATATTAAAGAACCAACCATGCTAAGTGCTTTATTAAGTGTTAGAATAATATATATGTGTCCTAGCTAAGGTTGAAAACACCTGAGTCTTGCAACCACCCCTGCCTCTACCTAGTTAGGGATTTGTTGGTGTGCTCTTGAGAGTTGAAACCTGGGTCTGCCCCTATGCCAACAAAGGGTTTCGTTGTTGGGGCCTGAAATTGTGATTGTTGGGAACTGAGAAAGAGGAAGCTCTGTGAAAAGATTTGTCCTGAAACTGTTAAAGCTCTATGCATAGATCTGTGCCCTAGTGCACAGTATTCTACTTGATCTATAAAGATTTGTACTAAAGAAAGAAGATTAGATCTGAGAGAAAGAAGCCCGATTTGAAGAGAGAAGGCCAGATCTGAAAGAAAGGAGGTCGGATCTGTAGAAAAGAAGTAGGATCTGAAAGGTTTGTGCTCCAAGAAAGGTAAAAGAAAGAACTTTCTAATTGAAAGAGGTAAGATCTGTAAGGTTTGTGCTATGTTAAAGGTAAGAATAGTTAAAAGTTATTAGATATGAAAGATTTGTGCTCTGTAAAAGTAAGAAAGGTGGAATTGTTTTGTTTCTAGAGTATGGATCTAGATATATCTGATAGGTTTTTTCCTAGTTTAAAAGCTAGGGTGTTAATAGACGAAAGAAGAAGTGATATGAATAGATCTGATAAGAATAATGAAAGATATGTTATACCTATGCATAGAAAGAATGTTTGGACTAAAAAATGGATGCAGGATCCTAGAAAGGATTTTTTGTAGGTTAGCTACCATGATCCTAGTGCATAGTACAGAAGAGTTTGGGGATCATTTAAAATAAAGAGAGGATTGACTCTATGTTATAGTTGCAGAAGACCAGGATGTCTTGCTAAGGAATGCCCTGGCAGAAGACCTAGTTGTTTCTGTTGCAAAGCCATGGACCATGAAGTGTTGGATTGCCCTAGAATGATCGCTAATATTGAAGGAATGAATCTGAGTCAAGGAAACCCTAAGGTAGATCCAGAAAAGGCAGAACCCTAACAAGAATCAGAGAAGGTATTGATACAAGTGAAAGAGACCTTGAATGACCACCGACATGTCATCTTATCAGAGATCTTCAAAGATAAGGAATGCATCGAAGAAATAATAGGGGACTTCGACATTGACTGTGTTTTGGATGAAGAAACACAGATGAATATTATGCTAGAAAGAACCTGGGAAGATATAGGAATACCTGTTATGATCCCTTCCCTAGGAGGAATAAGATTATTCAGAGGAAAGCTAGTAAAACTATGTGGAAGGCTCGCCCGGATACCTATGACTGTCAATGGAGCTTCGACAAAAGAGGACTTTGAGATTATTAAATTTTTTGAAGACAGAGCCCCATTTACCATGCTAATAGGAAAACCTTGGATTGATAGAGATCAAGCTAGATGAAAGGAGGAAGAAGAAGTTTTAGAACAGAAGAAGTAAGAGTTAAAAGACTTTACAACCAAAAGGATCGCGTACTTGATTGAGGAACAAAAGAGAAGATCACAAATAGTTAATACTAGCAAGTTGGATGTCTAGGATAAGAGAACACTAGAGGATCCCCAAAAGATTGAATTATGTATCCCAGACAAGGAAGAATTATTACACAGGAACCCTAGGAAAAAATTTCAACAGTGCAAAGTGTTGTGGGGTATTCTACCCTACGGACTAACAAGCTAGGGCTTTAAACTTGTACGCAGATCATGACCCTTAAGACATAACTTTTAACCTTCTACCCGAAACCTCAACCCCTTTTCTCATGCACACATGGGAAGAATCAACTAACCTTCTTATCGACGGTTGAAGTAGATCCCCCATTGAGCCTTTATCCCCTTGCTGCTGCTGCTCCTTCCACAAAGCTTTCCTGCAATCAAGACAAAACTACACATGCATGCTATTGATCTACTAGGGGGTTAGAGTTTAAACACAAATCAAATAACATAGATAAGACTCATGTATTCGGGACGGGAAAAGTATCTTTTTCATTAATCTCAATATGAATCAACTTACAATGATTTCAGAGACCGGCCACCGTTCCTCGATCCTGATCCTGGGCTCCTCCTCTTCTTTGTCCTCCAACTTCTTTGCTTGAACTTCTCCTAAATCTTGAGGAAAGGATAAAGGGTTGGGACAATAATGGACTTGGAAATTTTGGCAGAGTTTATTTGCTATGATTTTTCCTCCCTTGAATAGTGCCCCTACCCCTCCTTTTATAGGCTAGAAGGAGCTAGGGGTTTAGGCGAACTCTCGGCCATGCATGGCTGGGAGTTCTAGTTATCTGACAAAAGGCTCTTCGTCCCGGCAGAAACTTTCCTTATTTTTTGCTTTGTTAGGTAACCGCGGGCTGTAGTGGACTAGCCCGTGGTCGCTCGCGTGCAGAAGAAGGCCAGCAAGCGGTCCACCACGCCCAGTAAGAGGTTAGGGCATGGGTTGCTTGATTTAAGTGGTTTTTTGAGGTTTTGTTCAGCATGGCTTTGGCTAGGAAGAGGCATGAGTTGGCCTGATGCCAGGTGAGCCTGTGTGGTGCATTTTAGGGTTATAACAGATGCCCCCTAATGTGTGAGGTCAGAAGAGCATCTGATGGCCGAAATACATTACCAATTCTTTACCAATCTGTACT
>ML781335.1:98749-124816 GCA_009831015.1 Picea engelmannii
TAATTTCAGATAATAATCCTCTTCGAGGGGGCAACCTCCTTTTACCCCACTTAAATGTTCAAGTACAAGATGCTTCAAAATGAAAATGTCTCCTTGGTATATATAGGAGACTAGGAGGTATAATTACAACTAATGGCCTAAAGACGACATGAATAAAATAACATTACTAATCTAAATTACAACTAATGGCCTAAATCCGACGTAAATAAAATAACATTACTAATCTAATATGCCCCAATTAAGGGGTAATGAGACAATATTAGGGCTTAACACTTCGATAACCATCGAAGGAGGAGCACAAGACAGAGCGGAAATCACCGAATCTCAGCCCACTTTTGGGTCCATTTTGGGATTTTGGGAATATGTAATGGGATTGGGATATTGGCCATGGGTTTTTATCCATGCTTAGACCTATTTTGTATGTATAAATAGTAATCTAGTGAGATAAAGGATAGATCGGCATATATGAGATGTATGCTAAGTGAAAGTAAGGTCTGTAAGTGATTTGTGCCTATATGAGACTCGCAGGGCTAAGTGCAAGTCATTGTAGGAAATTGGAAAAGGCTTTGTGTTGTAATGCAAGGAAGAAGGATCTAGCGAGCTGCGCAGATATTATGTCCTATGCGCAGTAGGGTTTTGATGGCTCTGTGCTTATAATCGATTGAATACGCTAATAAAGAAGAATAATTGGTGGACGTAGCCCTAGGGTGGGGGTGAACCATGTAAATACTGTGTTGTGTTTATTTGTGCTTGTCTAAATGTGTTTAAGTTCCCATTTTGCTAAGTGCTATGAGATGAATGAATAGATCTGCTTATGCTTAAAGTGTTAATGATATGTAGGATGTTAGATATGATACACATGTATGAAGATGCTTAGTGTTGATCTACCGGATCTGATATGTTTTACTGTTGCTAAGTGTTGAAATACCTTAGATCTAAGTGAATGTTTCGAAGCCCTATGTTATCAGTGAAGTGGACATTGACTGCATATTAAAGAACCAACATTGATTAGTGCTTTATTAAGTTTTAGAATCATAGATATGTGTCCCAGATAAGGTTGCAAACACCTAAGTCTTGCAACCACCCCTGCCTCTACCTCGGGTGAGACTTCATCTACTTCGCAGGTGTTTCTGAAAGGGATGGTAGTTAGGTCTTTCATGGTGCACTCTTGAGCATTGAACCCTGGGTCTGCCCCTATGCCAACACTTCTCCTTCAATATATTGAAACTCTTCTCAGCTTCTTCTGTCCATTTAAAATACTTATGTCTCTTCTTCATTGTATCCATCATTGGTGCACAAATCCTACTGAAATTTCTAATGAACTTCCTATAGAAACTGGCTAATCCATGAAAACTTCTCACTTCAAACATACTCCTTGGTGATGGTCATTCTTTGATTTGTCTGACCTTCTCTGGATCCATATTCAATTCATTTGAAGAGATCACAAAACCCAAGTAAATGAGTTATGTCTTCATAAAAGAGGACTTGTTCAGATTTATCAACAACTTCTCCTGTTGTAGTCTTCTCATCACTAATGTTAGATGTCTCAAATTCTCTTCCTCATTTTTACTGAAGACCAGTATATCATCCAGAATACAATCACAAACTTACCAATGAAATCCTTCAATACTTCATTCATCAGTCTCATAAAATTACTTGGGGCATTTTTTAAGAAAAATGGCATAACAAGCCACCCATACAACCCCTCATTTGTCTTAAAGGTTGTCTTCCACTCATCACCTTGTCTCATTCTTATCTGGTGATATCCACTTTTCAAATCTATCTTTGAAAAAAAAAATTCTCTACTTAATAAATCCATTAAGTCATCCATCCTAGGAAAATTAAATCTGTACCTGATGGTGATATTATTTATGGCTCTTGAGTCTATATACATTCTCCATCCTCCATATTTCTTTGGACTCAACACAGTTAGTACTGCACATGGACTCAATCTTTCTCTGACCAAACCCTTGTATAATAATTAATGTACTTGATTATTTACCTCCTCATTCTCTTGAGGTGTCAACCCGTATGCTTCTTTGTTTGAAATACTTTCTCCTGGTATCAAGTCAATGTGATGGTTGATAATTCTTATAGGTGGCAATGATTTAGGAAACAAATCCACTACTATGTCATCGAAATTCATCAACATCTCCTAAACTTAGGAAAATCATCCATAGAATTACTTGTAAGTACAAATCTGGGTTTCCTCACCACAACAAACTGCATCTCTTGTTCCTTCTTGACTTCACTCAGGAGTTCCTTCCCACTCATGAGAAGTATGCTTGTGCTAGATTCTTCCTTCACTTTCTTCCCCTCTATTGGTAGCAACATGTTTGTTCTACCATTCTTTTCCAAAGTGTAAGTGTTCTTTCTCCCATCATGAATGGAATTCATGTCAAACTTCCATGGTATTCCCAAAAAAACATGACATGCATCCATGGCGATTACATCACATAGAATCTCATCTCTATATCCACCTATTTTAAATTCAACAAGGCATTGTCTAGTTACCATTACCCGGTGTCCTTTTTTCAACCATGAGACCTTGTATGGATTTGGATGTGCATTTGTCTCCAACTCTAATTTTTCCACCATATCTGTGGATACTAAGTTGTCAGTGCTCCCACTATCAATTATCACCTTTCATACTCTGTCTTTAGTCTTGCAAGATGTCCTGAATAAAATGCTCCTCTGCACTGGTTTTCCAACTTCTTGTTTGGATTCCAGAGAACCTTCCGCAACATCAAAGATTTTCCATCCTCTGCACCTTCTGTTTCAACATTCCTTTTCTGTGCTTCTGAGATGTGAGCTTCACCTCCTCTTCCTTTATTTCTCTTGGGACACTCCCAATACTTGTGTCCTGGTTTTCCATAGGTATAACATACTATCTCTCCTCCTCTACTTGTTCCTCTTCCTCTGAAAACATAATTTCTTCCACCAAGCTGTCTCCCTTTGGAGCTTCCTCCTCTTTCTGAGTGACTATGGGTTTTCTCATCCTGACCCTTGGGCTTCTGTGCCTTATCATGGACAACTCACTTACCTATGTTCGGGCTTCTACCCCTGCCTCACTGACTTTGTTTTCTGGCCAACTTCTCCTCTGATTTCAATGCATATTAATATGAATCCTCTACCATCCTCACCAACATCATCCTGATTTCATCCTAGATTTCATATCTCAGGCCATTTATGTACTTGGAAAATTTATCTTCATCTCTCTCCCGCTGTCCAGTCCTAATGTTAAGCTTGTAAAACTCTTTTGTGTACTCTTTCACTGTCTTTCCGTTCTGTCTCACGTTCTGCATCCTCTTGAACAGATTTATCTAATAATCCTTGGGCATGAACTTAGCCTTAAACTTGGATACCATCCTATCCCAACTCTTTATCTTTTGTTGATGCAGTAGCATCGCCAAAAAATCCACATGCGATGACAACACAGTTCTTAGCGCGCCTTTTGACTAAAATTTTAAATTTTGAAAGATGGAATATATCAAAGAACTTCTGAGTAAAAGATGAATCAAAGAAGTTAATAGGAGGAGGTTGAATGATCACATCAAAACTATAAGAGATCAGATCGTCCTTTTGTTATTTGATTTTGGCATGGATCTGAAGACTCACCTTAAATAGTCTATCACAGAAGTTTATTTAATAGGACTTAAGTAGTTGTAGAATTTAATTTCGACCAGGTAGGTAGTTGGAGGAAATCGAGAGAACTTCTTGTATAAGTAGGAGCATTGTATACGTGAATAAGGTTAGTTGTAGAGTAGGAGATAGTTGTTATTGAATGCAAGTTGCTTTCAAGCCTTAGCCATTTTATGTTGGAATGAATATAACCGAGGGATATTGACTCAATGCATGGTGTCACTATTGTTTATAGTTTCCCTATTATTTTTCTATTTGAATGAATGAATGAATGAGTTATGTTATTGAAAGTATGAGATGGTGAAGCATTTTGAATAAGTTTCAATTGTTTCTCTTCATTGATTTTATGCAAGGTGTGCATATAGTCTGCAGGAAGTGCGTTGATAGAGTTTGTTTCAACTCGGAAGCTCAAAAGAGATAATGTGAAACTTCCATTGCAAGGAGTGAAAAGGGAATTCTACAAGGTGTGCACAGTCTCCCGCAAGAAGCTAAGTATTGCATAGGAATCTGCTGCAAGGACTGCATAGTTTGGAATTTCGACTAAGTGGCAGAGCAAAAATCCTGAGAAGTCAAAGGGTCATAGAGAGATAAATCTCAAGAGAGATAGCGGGGAGAAAACTTCAAAGGAAATGAAAAACTTAAGGTTTCAAAAGGCATTGAATAAGATCCATCCAAGAGGGACTGGGATCATTCTGGATCGTTGGATCTAGGATGAAGCACATGAGATTTAAGTTTCTGCATGCACATAGGAGCGAGGATTTGCCAAAGTCCTGAAGAGGCTAGGGACTTTCCATCATCCAAAGGGGCACGTGGTGACAGATATGAATATTTGGGTGAAATCACTACAGAGGAATGAGTGTGCAGGGTTTGAAACTCCCAAAGCCTGAAGATACAAAGAGGAAAATAGTCGTCATATTAAGGGGGAGACACGTGTCAAGAGATCATGTGTTTTGGGTGGAAGAACTTCGGGAGGAAGAAAGTGTGGAGGTTTTGAAACTCCTGCACCCCAAAGAGAAAAATTAAACCTGGACCGTCAGATCCAGAAGGATGCGTGGAACAAATTCATCAACTTCGGATGAAAGCACTCTGTGAAGAACGAGTGCACAGGATTTTAAAGATCTCAAAGACGAATAGCCAAAGTCACTCATAGCCATTGATTCGAGGTGGGTATGTAGCACATGATCCAAAGATTTGGGTACATAATACTTCGAGGAAAAGCAGAGGTTGAAAGCAAGAACTCCCAAAGCACAGAGTCCCGAAGAGAATCTCTATCGTTGATCATGAAGGAGATTGAGGTCTATTGATCTGGTCTGGGGAGAAACTACCGAAGTTTCATAGCGCCAAGAGGTTAAGCCCTAGGTATTATCCCAAGGTCATAGGGGAGTAAGGAGCTAACATCTATCAATGTGATATTAGAGATAGGGAGTTAGAAGAAAAGGACCCATGGACGACTGTTGATCAGAGATCAGGGAAATCAACAATGAGGAATCATTGCGAGGAGTAGAGGAAAAATTAACAGTCACACTAGTCCGCAACCCGCAATTTTCCAGCGCCATTGATCTCAATGAGGCAAGGGATCAATGACCATGATTTAAAAGGATATTGAGTGAGCACTTTTTCGATTGAGGGGACAAATATCTTCGATAAAGTACAAGCACATTTGCAGCCCGCGATTTCCAAGAACCGTCGATCGGAGGACAATTGGTGAATATCTAATTGTGACTGTGAAAACCCTGAAGGTGATAAAAGGGCTTGTATTTGTTCGATTCTGAGACCAGTAAGGTCCCAGGGAGCTGATCCAACTCAAGAATAGATTTGAATGATCCTAGACTAGGAGGTCGTACAACCCCAAGGAGGGAAGGAGGGTGTGCATCAAGTGGTTTCAAAGCCATAAAGAACTCAAATTTGTACTATGTGAGTGAGAAATAGTTAGCACAATTCCACCGAGGAGATGCGTGGAACCACCTGTAGACAATCGAGACGTCGAAATGGAAATGAGAGAACTACGTGCAAGGTTGGAAGCAATGAAAGCAGTGTAGAGAAGAGCACCTGATGATGGAGACATCAGTGAAGAGGAAAGTGAGGAGATAGAAGTTGAAGAAGCTGCAGGGGGAGATGTTGCTGAAGAATGCTAACTGAAATCTATTCTAAAGTTGGGATCTAGGACAAAGATAGACATCCCAATGTATGAAGGTAATCTAGATGTTGAAGAGCTACTGGACTGGATAAGGTCCATGGACAAGTATTTCTACTATGAAGATATCGATGAGGAAAATAAGGTGAGACATGTCATCACCAGACTTAAAGGGCATGCAACATTATGGTGGGATGAACTGCAGGCTGATAGGAGGAGCAGAGAAAAAATTAACGGTCGCACTAGTCCACAACCCACAATTTTCCAACGCCATTGATCTCAACGAGGTAAGGGATCAATTACCACGATTTAAAAGGATATTGAAAGAGAAATTTTATGTTTGTCCTCCTCTTCGATAAAGGACGAGCACATTTTCAACCCACAATTTCTAACAACCATCGTTCGACGGACAATCGGTGACGATCAGATCATGACCGTGAAAAACCTAAGAGTGATAACAGGGCATGTATTTGTTCGAGTTTGAGACTAGTAAGGTCCCAGGGAGCTAATCAAGTGCAAGAAAATATTTGAACGATCCTAGACTAGGAGGTTGTGCAGCCTCGAAGTGGGAAGGGGGGTCTGCATCAAAGAGAGACTTACTGCCACTAACACAAATATAGAGACACATTTCTTTCTTATTTTTCCCCCACCATTTCTGGCGAGTACCTCTTTATTATTACGCAAGCTTAAGGAGGATAACACGTTCTTGTGATGTAAGATCATCCTTCGGATGAGTCTCTCAGAGTATGTTTAACGAACCCTAAGAAGGAGTGGTTTGGTCCCATATGGGCCTTTCGATGCTTGTTTTACGAGTCCAATTAAAGAAAACTCAGGGATTTTTATGTTTAGAGAGTCTGAAAAACACTTAAAGAAAACTCCATAATGTCCTTTTTTGTAAGTTAGTCTGACAAGACCAAAATAGAGATAATCTACTACTCATCAGATATTTTCTTGAAATAATTTTGTGAGTGTGAACAGAACAAGGTTGCTCGGCTATCTTTTCGTTTTTATGGAGCTTGAAAAGAGATTAAAGGATACTTTGTAGAGTTCGTTTTTCATATTACCAATGCGATTTCAAAAATGTGATAAAAGGTTACTCGATTGCATTCTCATAGTTTCACGAGTGTGAGAAAAAATTAAGACTGTGCTCAGAGTTTTTTTCTAAAAAATACTAAAAGCATTTGTACTTAAGAAAAACACACAAAAAAAATCAAAAATGGTGGATCCCTATCAAACGTCTCATCCTTGGATCTTTCAATCTGTAATAGAAGACACTTTACAAAGTTGGTTAGACTTAGGGTATAGGAAAAATATTCAAACAATAATTTAATTTGCAATAAAATATGGTAAAAATTAATAAAATAGGTCAAAATAACCCATTTACCATTGCATTTTGCAATTTCACCCTAACAGTGCCCAAAACCCTCATTTTCTTCCAAATTTAAAGCATCGATTTCAGAGCACCTAGTGGACCATTTCGCAAACCCCTTTCGTCAAAAAGGTAATATCTTGCCCCTTTCTCTTTTCCTGGTTTAAAATTTCATTTTCAATGGATTAGTTTTGGGTTAAGGTCGATTTTTTGGAGGTCACTGCACTTTGAGATCGTCGCAGGCTCATGCTATTGTGGACTACAACAATCCCAAATCGCCACAGGGCACACATAGCTAGGGTGCAAAGATGACACTTTGCATAAAAGTAAGGCCCTGCGATGAACGCAACTCAATTTTTGAAAATAAAAAATGAGGTAGGAAAACTTCCAAAATTTGATTTTTTATGAATCTAATCATCTTTTTATGTTACTTGGCATGTTTTCCTCAGTCAAAATGCTCGAGTGGAGAGAACGTGAGCACAAGAAAGAAGACTACTTTTCTAGGAATGACTCAGGAATTGTCATGGCACTATGGGAGTGTGGTTTACTCAAATTCTTCAAAATTCAGGGCATGAGAGCCTAACTGAGATTGCTCGAGTATCTAGTCCACATGTGGTATGTAAATGAGAAAGCCTTTCATGTGGGTGTGCATACACTCACGTTGGAGATAGATGACATTTACTTTTTGACAAGGTTATCTTACCGAGGCTCTCGGGTATCACTCTCGGGAAGTAGGGGTGGAGGAGAACCCATGGACTACTATGTTGCACACCACTGCATGCCAGGTACAAAAAAACATAGTGGCAATGTTGCCATTAGGGATGTTTGGGATCTACCATTTAGAACCATCCTCTATACTATCATCTGGATGGTAGGGAGTGCGGCTCCCCACATGGCTTTGCAAAACCACTTTCAATACGCCATAGAGTCTATGGAGCCCTAGGTATTCAATTACTACGAGGGTTTCTTGAAGAATATGAAGAAGCAACTGACAAAGTGTCAGAATGGTCGGTTGAAACAGTTTGGATATGGATCCATTTTAGTATCCTTCTTCCTTAAGAGAGTCCTTGTCTTACATTTACAGGTGGAGTGGGGCATACCTAATCCACAAGATCCAAAAATGAAAATATGGGTGGATTTAATGGCTCGTCATGGTGGCATTCCTATTTTCAAATATGAAGAGGATTTCTTCCAGTGGTTGACAAATCAACTAATCATGGTGGAGGAATATGCTTATGCTGGGACAGACTTCTGTGGGGATCATAAATTAACTCTTCTTGGGGGATCTCAGTGGGGACACATAGGTAAGAAAGAAATTTTCATTATATATTGTTTTTGATATTTTAATTATATAAAATGGTTTTCGTAATTTATAGAAGACTAATCAAGTGCTCTCAATAATGCAGATGTGGTGCCTTATTGTCCTTCAGGATCATGCCCCATTCATAGGTGAGGAGAGATAGGATTTGTGGCAGGTTGAGGATTGGATGTCGAGGATCTTGAGGAGATTAAGAAGAACCTATAGAGATTAACCATGAACATCCATGATATCACGGTGGACGAAATACCTCGGTGCTACCAACGCCATACAATTGGCGTATCGACGTTTATTTGTCGACTACTCCGTAGAGTGGCATGGGTAGTTGTTTGTTACCATGAGAAACATCCTTGATGTTTTTGTATATGAATCCATGAGCTTCACTATTTTGATATTTTGGTCCTTGGACAAACACTTTTTGTAACTTTTGACGTATTAATATAAAGTTCCTACCGGCTTACTTATCTTTTTTCTAAAATGTGTGTTTGGATTTATAAACGTATCAAATGTTTGTATAACACATAATTAGACAATGCATCTGTCAATGTGTTTAGACATCTAGGAATATGTTGATAATCGATATAATAAAAATATTTTTCCAAGAGGCAAATTCTTAAATATACCTATAACAATGTAGGACTTCAGATGGAATAAATGTTACTAAATTGCAAAAATACTAACTATGAATCAAGTCATACAATAATATGACAGATTCCAAATTAAATGGCATCACTTAATAACTCAATAACTACACTGTATTCCATGATATTATTAGTTGCATGACCAAGGAAAACACTGTGTAGATTGATCAACTCATCCGTAGGTGCATAGATTTCCTATGCAACAGACACTAGGTTTTGATTACTGTGACTAGCACCATCATCAAAGACGATATAGGGTAGCGAATACATCGACATATGGAAACCAAGAACAATGCAAGGTAAGCAGCTGAAAGGAGGAACAAAAAATGAAAAAAGCACACTAGAGTATAATACACTAAAAATACAAAGCACTCATGAAAAAATAGTTTAAGCATAGTACTTCTTCAAGCAAAGCCCATTTCTGGGTTCACTCAAAGGAATTCCATCATAATATACCATCTCATAAGCCCCTTTCTCCAACACTTGTTTCACTATATAAGGGCCACACCACATGGGCTCAAATTTACTGACCCCTTATAAGTCATGATATTGTTCGTAAAGAAGAACCAAATCATCCTTAGAAAAAACACTTGGTTTGACATGATTGTCATATTGAGCTTTGACACATTTTTTATGAGTTTCAATGATTAAGGAAGCATCAGGACAAGTCTCGTCTAATTGCATCAAATACAAGAGACGTTCATCTTCAACTGAGGTGTGAGGGAGAAGTTCGACAGCTAGTTTCAAAGATGAGATTTCACATTCAATCGATAGAATAACTTCGGTACCATATACTAACTAGAAAGGTGTGAACCCCATGGTAGATTTAATGGATGTTCGATAGGCCCATAATGTTGAGAAGAACATCATGTTCCAGTTTGACTTGTAAATTCCTACCATCTGTCGAAGCATAGTAGTGAGAAATTTGTTAATCGCTTCAACCTAGCCATTGGCCTGTGGATAGTAAGGTGTTTATGTTTCATGTCGAATACCCAATTTCTCGGTAAGTTTAGACATAATGAAATTGTGAAAATGACTACCATGTTCAGTGATGATGGCTTGAGGGACACCAAATCTAGTAACGATATGATTGAATATGAACAATGCTAAAGTTTTCCTAGTTTTATCAAATGTAGGCATCGCCTCGACCCATTTAGTGAAATAATCCACGGCTACAATAATGTATCCATCTCCCCCGACCGAGTGAGGTTTACATGTCATGAATGCAAATCCCCATTTAGCGAATGGACCAATGAAAACTACAGGGTAAAGAGGAGCATGATGAGATCAGATATTATTGTTATATGTTTGACAAGTGTGGCATTTCTGGATGACGGTCATGCAATCCTTAAATAACGAAGGTCAGAAGTAACCAACTTGTAAGATATTTTGGGGAATGGCATACCCAGACATATGACCACCACATGCTTTGGAATGACATTCATTAAAGGTTTTCTTAGCTTCATCATAGTTTAGGCATCGTTGAAATATGGAATCAATACCAAGATGGTAAAGGGTATCATCAAGGATAATGTATTGACGGGCTTGATACCAAATACGATGACGATCTACACTAGTAATATCAGGTCGAAAAGTCCAGGTTTAGAGATAAATGATAATGTATCCATACCATATGTCATTAGAACTGATTAGAAAGAGAGACTCATCATGAAAGTAATCCTCAGCCACAATTTCTGTCTCAGTAGAGGGAAGGTCACATATCAACTCAGAAAAAAAAAAAAAATTCTTTGATTTGTCTTTCTCAAACTCCAAATCAAACTCCTGGATAATCACTATCCATTTTGGAGTATTTCCCCCCCAGCAATTTTCTAGTAAGGACGTGTTTCATAGGGTTACAATCATAAATGATTGTGGTTTTGCGTAATAAGATATAATGAGGAAAACATTGAATAGCTTGAACAGCTTCCAAGGCCAGTTTATCCACATGAAAATATTTGGTTTCGGTGGTCGTGAGACTTTGAATCAAATAGTAGATAACATTTTCATCATGTGAATAATCCTCTTGGACTAGAACCATAGCTATGGTAGAGTCCGAAGTGGCTAAGTATAAGAAATAATCTTGACTATAATCGGGTGGAAACAAGAGTGGTGTACGTGTTAAGGCAAGTTTCAAGGCTTCAAATACTTTTTTGGTAGTGTCATCCCATACAAAATTGTTACCCTTCTTAATAAGTCAAGTAAAACCTTTCGTTAATTCAGCATAATAGAGGATTAATCGACGTAAAAAGTTTTCCTTCCCTTGCAAACTTTGGAGTTGGCCAAGGTAGAAGGAGGAGGAAAATTGAGAATAGCTTGAACCTTTGGAGGGTCCACCCTAATCCCATGTGTAGAAACAATAAAACCAAGAAGTCGTCCAGACTCCACAAAAAAATGGCATTAATGTGGATTAAATCGTATGCGATAATAGTGACAACATAGGAAAATGGCCTGTAAATGTGTTGGGTGATCTTGACAATACATGGAATGTGTCGGTAAATCATCTAGGTAAGTTTGTACAATGTGCTTAATATCATGAAAAGCATAAGACATAGTGCATTGAAAAGTTGCACCAACATTCTTAAGACCAAAAGCTAGTTTTCGGTATGCGAAGGTTCCCCAAGGGAAAATAAAATAAATCTTATGTTGATCCATAGATAAAATATTGATTTTATTATAGCCAGAGAAGCCATCCATCAAAGAGAAGATTTCACTTCCGGGACAATCGTCAATGATTTGATCAAAGAAAGGGGTTGGATAACTATCTTTGGGAAAATACCTATTGATATCCCTATAATATACACAAAAATGGATTGTGCCTTGTTTCTTCGTAACCGAAACAAGGTTATACACCCAATCAATCAAAGCCACAAGATAGACAAAACCAGCTTTAATAATTTTTTCAATTTCAAGTTTAATAGAAGCAACGTTACATGGATGTACTGGGTGAAGTCTCTATAGAATGGGTTTAGCGTCCGAGTAAGTCTTAATTTCATGTACAAAAATATATGGATCAATTCCAGGAATCTCTTCATAACTCCAGGCAAAAACATCACCAAATTCTTGGAAAAGAGCTTTGTAAATTCGGATTTCATCAGCAGAACATGAGGCATAGATATTAACATTTTCCACGATTCCGCGTTTAATCAAAATATCTAGAGAGATGGTTGGTTAAATGTTACCCAAGTTCCCTTCATACAAAACATCGTGTATTGGTTCATGAAAAGGGGAAATAGTAGCAATAGTAGATTGATTCAAAATCCATTGATAACTCTCTATGGTCTTGAGTTCCAGGAAGAGAATAGAACGATGATTCCCATTGTCCCATAGGGTATCTTCCATAGACATGACTATCATGATCATCTCATCAGTGTGAAATACCATGTGAAATGAATCTAAAGACATGTCTAAGAGAGAATGAGGAGAAGGAGTTGCTGAGTGAATAGCTTGATAAGACAATTCTACCAGACTTAAAGGAATTATGTCGTCGTAACGAAGACGGTTGTCAGAGATAGGTACTATCCAAGGGTCATAAGACTCAGGGATTTCACAAACATGTTGGCAACCACCAATTCTGTCGATTTTTATCACAATAAAAATCACCACAAAGGGATTACACCTTTATTTAACTTCCACCTCCTTAACTTTATGAACATTCGTGTTGTTTTTTTGGGCTTCGAGGCGATGATTGGGTTAAACTTATCTTATTGAGTTTTTAGTTTGAATTTTCACTTGTTTTGTTTTAAAATTCATGAATGTAAGCATGAATTTAAATAAAAAATTGGTTTAGGATTTGTCGTTATATATTCTACCTAAGAAAAATTCACTTTGAAGGTACTCATATATCGCTAAGCTTCAAGTTTTATGAATTCATTGATTAAATTACCACCACAATCTTTATGCTTTATGGATATCATGACTTAATTGGTTCCTTAGTTGATCATTTGGTTGTAATATTTGAATTGTATGAATGCAAAAAACATTGGGTTAACATTCGATATGGATCTCATGCTCTCAACACTCATATCAACCTTCATGTCACTTGGTACTAGTTTGTTGTACCCAGGACTACACCTCACCCTATTGTCCTGCGCATTAATGAAACCATTCATTGCTCGAATTGGAATTTGATGGTAATCAAGGGTTTGATACTCATTATAGGAAATGTCTCTTATATTTGCACGCCCTTCGGTTCCATCTATCTCTAAACTTAGGTAATCGCAGCATGGTAGTCTCCAAACTTCCTAGTTTTCGGGCCATTTTAGTTTGCACAGATCTATCTCTGCTACTCGTTTGTTGGAATTCGAAACCTACCACATGTGATATCTTTTGTGTCTATTGCACAGTGGCCATGGCCCCTGTGGTTTGACTCGAGCCGAATGGTTTCCAATCCCTTCTTTCCCACGATGATTCCATAGATGACCTAGAGGCTCATGGTTGGGATATATTCCTTAGGAAATTTGAAGGCTACAACCTCGCAGTCGCATAGGCCTTTTCATAGACATTTGATAGTTTTATGGCCAAGGTCAGGGATGTGAAATTCAAAGTAAAAAAATATTTCATAGCATGGGCGACAAGACTCCCACTGGAAGGAGAAAAGTGGTTTAAGAATGCCAAAATGGAGGATGTTCCATGGAGCTTGTTCATGGTCTCCCACAAATCTACCTGCTGCCCTAAAGGTATTCCCATTTCTTTTATGAAACCTAGATGCACAACGTTGTTTTAATTTTGAAACAGTTTATCACATGTGAAGGTTGGTATGGTTTGGTATTTTTATACCACATCCGTCTGCTCATGTTATTCATAGGGCTTGATTTGAACATGTCATTCTACTTGTTAACGAGCCTTTATAAAATGTCAAAACACTATAAGAGACATATCATGAACTCACTATCGAGTCTTTTTCATCACGGGCTCATTAAAATCCTATTGTTATCACATGTATCACAAATCGGGGACAATTGAGAGAGTTTCTTGAGCCGAAATGGTTTTTTCCAAGCCGACAATATAGTCAACCTACCTTTAAATGTAAACCCCAATTTGGGCAGTCCCTTGAACAAACGTCAGGGTTTCAATTCACCTGATGGATGTGAATTTAATGAATCTATGTCTATTGCTTTGGAAACCCCCGTGGTTAAGGAATTACCATGTATCTTTTCACCCATGAAATCATTGGAACTAGTAGTGGGTGAATTAAAAGGAAAATATTCCTTTGTGCTTATGAATGAATATAATCAGAATCATAATGATAAACCTATCGCAAAGAAAATTCGTAAGGGTAAGAAACATCAGAGATCAGATTTAAATTTTAGGAATAAGAGGTCTAGTCGATTGATTTCTAGGAATTTAATGAATCAGAAAAAGGATCATTTGAGCTTGATCTCTACGATCGAGGTCAATGATCACTATTGAGATCAAGAGATAAACAATTTCCTGGCTCAGGAAGATCCGAACAACCATTGTCCTAGGAATGAAACTACTACCCAAGTTGAAGAGTATGACTTCGTGTCCATATTACCTCTATGTCTCAAGGGCAAATAAGGTTTTGTTGGCATTAGTCACGAATTGAAACAATCCAAAGGGAAGCACAAAATACCCATTCCTGACTACATTCCACATCGATCTTCCATTGCACGATTACATTGTGACAGTTGCCTAGATTGGATAGAATGCTATTACAGGGATATTTTGTTGTTATAGGCTCAAGTAAAACGTCTAGATGCTCATAATTATCTACTGGAATGAGAGAACCAAGAGTTGAAATCACACACAGAAAGGGAAAATAAAAGACCTAAGAGATCTGGTAATATAATCATAAAAAATACAACCAGTTTCAAAGCCATCATAAATTCAAAACTGTCTGATCCTTCTTTTGCTAATTTCTAATGGTAAAAATTATTTTGTTTGATTTTATTTCATTCTGTTATGAAAAATCAAAATAGGGAGATTTAATTTTGATTTCCTTTGTTAATAATAAGACTAGCTACAGAATCTATGATTATGTAGCCAGTCTATTTCTGAATATTAGTTAGCATTATTTTCTAAATATCGAATTTGTTTTTCTATCTACAGGAAGTTGATGTTTATGATGTTGATTACATGGAGAAAACACCTTGGATCACACGCTCTATTATTCAGTATTTTCTTTCTTTTATGTTGATAAAACTTTGATTTATTTTGACAAACCAACTCATACAAGAGTGGTTTCTGGTTTCACTATTTTTGTAATACTATCTATTTTTTGGGGATTGCACTCTATCTTGCATGATAAGAGTATGTGAATCATAAGCTAGTTTAAATATTAGTCACTCTTAGTAGTGCAGACATATTTGGCCGGGATACATTATGGACATATGATTCTGAAGACTGACATGGAGAAGTTGTTCACTACTTGGCTTTAGACCTGTGTGACACTTGCACCATTATTTTTTTACCTCTATCTTATGAAATGTTATTACGTTGGATGAAGCTTTAGTCTGGTTATCGTATGGTATTTCATATTATTAAGTACTTTAATTATGTATGTAATTTGTTATTCGGTATTATGTCTGTGATCAATCTACCCTTTAAATATTGTTGATTGATGCCAGATATCGAATGATGGATTATATGAATGATTTATATTGAGTTTCCTCTTTTTATTAGTGTTCATTATTATAAGATCACTAGATTTGTATATTTATCATTCTATTGTTATATACTCGCTCCAATGTATCTTTGATTTTATTCTAGGAGCATTAGCACTGTTCTTTTACAGGTTTCCTTCGTAGGCTGGACATTCAGGAGTCTTGAAATTGCACAAGAGGATAAATTCCATTTAGTTGATTAGTTATAGGTTAGTTTACATGTTATTTATTTAAAATATTTTGTTAATAAAATAAGAACAACATGAATTATCTTTTGACTGTTTACGTATTCTTATTTCAATTATATTTGATTAGCATTTGTTAGTTTTAGATCTTTATAAATTCAAAAGAAAACAGAAAAATGTATGTTCTTTCTTTATCTCTTCCATACACAACTTCAAAAACATTTGTTTCGCAAGATGTCAAGTAAATCTTGTACGATGTACATAAATTGTTTATAATCATATGCACATATTCGCCTTTCCATTTGAAATTTTGTAATTATTATATTATTAGTATCATATATTTATAGATTATTTTCTTTTATTTTATTTTTTTTAGGACCTTACTTGGCCAATGGAGTCATTAAACCCATCGAGTCATTTCATTCCAAATAGCTTGGGTTATTTAGACAACCCTGGTCTGGATTTGAACTTCCAGTTGACGGTGTGTCAAATACATCCGTCAACAAATGGCGCTAGAAGGAGGGCCTGAATTTAATTGATGGAACGTGGAGGTCGCAAGACTCCTCCCCCACACACTCGTACTCCTATCATAAAGCATATTCACTCAGACAATAACGTTACACTTAAAAAAACAACTACCTCAAAGGATAACCCTGATATTCCCATTGAACCAGTGACACTAGTTCCTCAAGGGATTGACATTCAAGAAATTGTCCTCCAATCATTAATAAGAACTCATAATGCCTTAGCCCATATTAGACAACCTGGTAGGCCACTTAATCAACCCCTTGATTTCACGGATATCCAAGAACAGCTTTAAGGAACTGGTCTGCCCAAAAACCCTTTAGGTGTAAACACTAGTAATCCCGCTGAAATGTTTATCTCAGGAGCTGGAGGATCTGGTATCCCACCATCCCCACCTGGTTCTTCTCCATCTTCTTTAGGAGGAGATTCTTTAGATGAAGGAAGTTCTTCATCTGAACCATCTCAGCCTTCGACACCACCAACTCCCATGGAAAACCAAGATAACCCTTTCAGAGCTTGGCTTGATCAAGATGTCATGGCCATACCTGGACCCCAACACCCATTACCTAAACATTTGGAGAAATGGCTCCCAAATTTGATCCATATTCGAAGAAATTAGCTGAGGATCACATCAATAAATTTACATTGGCCATTAGACTCCAGAGTGTTGAACACGAGGATGTAGTATACATATTATTTACTTATATTTTTTAGGGAAATGCCTCCACATGGTATTTCGCTCAACATCCCCAGACCATCGTCTCTTGGGACAAGTTTGAAACTTGTTTTCTGGAAAAATTTGGAGATGATAAATCTTCTATAGTCTTAGTTATGGAACTCTCCAATTTAAAAATGAACCTTAAATAAAAAGTGAAAGAATTTAACCAAATATTTCTTACATTAAAAAACAAAATCCCTACAAATTCGATGCCTACAGAAAGTTTAATTGTTGCATATTATGCTAAAGTCCTGCACAATAACATAGCATTATGGGTCAAAAGGTACAAGAAGAAAACTTTTTTAGAAGCCTTTGAGGGGGGAGGCCAAATTGAGAAAGAAAATATTATCTTAAAATATAATCTTAATAGTGAAGCTGAAACAAGTTCATCCTCGAAGAAGAAAATAGAAATTCTCACGAGGCCTCCTCAGACAAAAAACCAACAAGAAACTTTAGACTTGGAGATCTTGCAGAAAGCTTTCCAGAAACTGTCCAATCAGGTCATTGAATTAAAAATAACAGCCGAGGAGGCATCCAAAAGCAAAAGGAGTTTCAAACCTCCTTTTAGGAAACCGTTTACTCCAAACCGGCCAAACCCGACCACAGAAGGTCTAAATTTAGAAAGTTTACAGTATTCTTTGCAAACCATCTTAGAAGAACATGATAATTATGTTTCTATTACTCCTGAAAATTCTGATGATATAGTTGAGGAAGAGGTACTAGAAGAGGAGGAATCATCTCCTCATGTTTTTGGTCACTTATCGGACAGTATCTTCCAAGCAAAATTTTGAAACTGTCCACCCCTACAACACAAGAAGTAAAACGTAGAACAAGCCCCTTCTCGAAGTAAGTAAAAATGTGTTTCCAAAATAGTCAAAGAAAACTAAAATTAAACAAAGCCTAGCAGCCCCAGTTTTAGATTATGATTTAATTGAAGATCTAAAAAAATTGAGGGCTAATATTTATGTTTTTGAACTGCTGAAATTTCCTCTTATTTTGTAGAAAATGCTTCAAAGCATCACTGAAAACAATAAAAAGAGTGACGTTAGAAGCAAAAAATCAGTAGAAATTGATTCAAACATAGCCATAAATGTCCCAACTAAAAATACATATGAACCTCAAGACAAAAGGGACTTAGCAGAAAAACTGTAGAAAATGTAAATAAAACTGTTTTAGGGACAACATTAAAAATTCAGTAGAATTTTGTTGCTTCCACACGGAAAAATGTCCCACCTTTTTTATTGACTTTTGATATTTTTAATAGGAATGTACAAAATTGTATGGTTGACTCTGGTGCATCATCAAACGTGATGCCTCTGTCTATATGTCAGAAAATTAATGTAGAAGTACAACCTTCTGATCTTAAAATTATTTAGTTAGATTGAACAAATGTTAAAGTAATCGATGAGGTTAAGAATGTGTTGATTACACTATCATCCAATCCTAAAGTTCATCAAGTAATTTATATAATCATTGTTGATATTCCTGAAGTTTATGGTCTGTTTTTAAGCAGAGACTGGTCAGAACAACTGCACAGATATTTCACCACAAAATGGTCTCACTTGTGGCTTCCTGAAAATGGACAACCCAACAAAATCAGGATAAACCGAGAACATTATCTTAAGAATACCGTGACTGATTTGACTGATCCAAACGAACCTTTAATTACCACAATAAATTCAATGGAAATGCAGGGGATGAATACCTTTGTGGGTAACTTCATGACTGAAATTTCTTCTATCACAAACCCAGGACATCAATCTGAAGTAATGGTCTCCACTCAGATACCAGTTTCGCCAAATGTGCCAAGAACTGCTAATGACAAACTGATTTGGTCCTTATATCTCGATGGATCTAAATGCCAAGAAGGAGAAGGTGTTGGCTGTGTACTCATTGATCCTATAGGTAATAAAACTTTTATTGCTTATCGGTTGGAGTTTGAATGTACTAACAACATGGCCGAGTATGAAGCACTTCTACAAGGACTTATGAAAGCATTGGATATGGAAGTGCAAAATTTGATAGTATTCGGTGATTCATAAATCATGGTCAAGTAGGTAAGAAACTCCATACATTGTTTATCACCGCATATAAAAATCTACCAAACTGAGGTATGGAGTTTAATGCATAAATTTTCATCATTTAATATAAATTATATTCCTAGGATGAGTAATTCGGAAGCTGATCTACTAGCCAATGTTGCTTCTAAATTGTTGCCTACTAAAGGTCTTTCCCCTAATGCGTTTTCGATCGAATTGTTGTTCAGGCCGTCTATTCTAGATAACATCACGAATTGGAGAGTATTCGATGATGACCAACAGATCATCAACTTTCTGCATATGAAATACACCTTCCAGGATGCATTCATTGATGAAGGAACTCATGATGAGAATCTCCAAAACTTCACGGTAATATCTGATCCGCGATCTCCTAAATCAACATCCGAGCTGGTAAACTCTATCCCCAGATATGTTGTGAGATTAGAGAAATTTTATGATTTGCATGATAAATTTAGAGGGGTAGTCAACTTCAAAACTAACAGTTCCTCTTTGATCTATGAAATTGTTAATTTAGGAACAAGAGATAATCCTCAAAATATTAATCTGGCAAAGGGATGTTCCGAGAAAGAAAGATTTGCTTTTATAAAATTATTTAAAGAATTTAAATATGTATTTGCCTAGATGTATGATGACCTTAAAACTTTCGATCCAAACATCATATAACATATAATCCCTATGAAGCCCCAAACTCAGTGTTTTCAACAAAAAATGAGGAAGATGCATCCTAAATTGCAACCTACTGTTAAAAAGGAACTAAACAAATTATTAACTACAAAGATAATTTTCCTGGGTAGGCACACTCAATGGGTGTCTATTTTAGTCCCTGTAAGGAAGAAAAATGGTGAAATTTGACTCTGTGTCGACTTTCAGAACTTAAACCGAGCATCTGATAAAGACAATTACCTTGTTCCTCCAATGGAACAAATTCTACAACAGGTCTCTGGTTCCGAAAGACTATCTTTACTAGATTTTTTTTCGGGTTACAACGAGGTCCTTATGTATCCATCGGACCAGCTTAAAACCACCTTTCGTACCCCATAGGGCACTTACGCCTACAAGAAAATGCCTTTTGGACTAATAAATGTTGGTGCCACTTTCCATAGAGCTATGGATATTTCTTTATGTTGCTTCATTAAACAGTCAGTTGTGGTCTATCTTGATGATGTCACTATCTTTTATAAAAACAAGAAAGACCACTTGTCTCACCTTAGGGATATTTTGGAATGATGCCGCAAGTTCGACATATCTCTCAACCCTAAGAAATCGGTCTTTGTAGTAGAGAAAGGAAAATTGCTTGGGTTTATAGTATCTAAATATGGAATTATTATTGATCCCAAAAGAACCTAAGACATTTTTTAAATCTCCCCTCCATCTTCTAAGAAGGCCATGCAATCCTTTTTGGGTAAGATTAATTTTGTGAGAAGATTTGTCCCGAGTTTCTCAGAAATGGTTAGACCATTACAAAATCTAATTAAAAAGGATTTTTTGTATCGATGGGGACCTCAAGAAAGTCTGGATTTTGATTCAATTATAAAAGAAAAAATAGAATCCCCTTCTTTGATGAGTCCTAGTTTTTCTCAGGATTTCACTCTTTACACTTATGCATTTGACCAATCTTATGTTGTTGTAGTTACACAGAAAAATGTTGAAAGTAATGAGATACCCATTGCCTTCATAATCTAAGTCTTTAAAGGAGTAGAACTTAATTATCTAGTAGTAGATCAGCAGTCATATGTTGTTTTTAAAACAGTGAAACACTTCCAGTCTTACCTGTTGAAATCCAGAACCAAAGTTGTTGTTCCTTACCCGGCTGTGAGAAACTTGTTAGTACAAAAAGAGATGGGTGAGAAAAGGGAAAATTGGATGACATGGCTATAGGAATATGACCTTGAAATAACTCCTAAACAAATTGTTAGAGGTCAAGGCCTGTGTAAACTAGTGGATGATTCAATTGAAGAACAAGAAAATCAAATAAACACCTCAACTGTAAATCAACATAACTAAGAACAAATCAACTGTGCACAAGCTACTCCCAATTCTTGGTATGAGAACATTATATTTTATCTAATGCATGGATCTACTCCCCACAATATTGATCCTAAAAATAGAAGAGCACTTAAGCTTAAATCTGCATATTTCCAGTTAATCAATGATATTTTATTTCGAAAGAACTTTGATGGTGTTTTTCTGCATTGTTTAGAAAAGGAGGAATATGAAAGAGTGTTGGCTAAAATTCATGTCAGTGAAGCTAGTGGTCACTTAGGTGGAGATAATACCTCCCAAAAAGTGATAAGGGCTGGATACTATTGGCCTACCTTGTTTAAATATGCCCATACATTGTCCTGCAAATGTGTAATTTGCCAAAAGACCGCAGGACAGGTGAAAAAGGCCGCTTTCCCTTTGCATTATGTTACTGTAGACACACCTTTTAAGAAATGGGGCCTAGACATCATATTACCAATCAATCCCTCCTCTTCAAAACAACACAAGTATATCCTGACAACAACAGACTATTTCACAAGATGGTCTGAAGTTGTACCTTTACAAGTGGTCAACACCAATCAGGTAGTGTCTTTTCTAAACTCCCATATCATCACTTGATTCGGTGTTCTTGAATGTTTGGTTTTTGATAATGCCTCTTACTTTTCATCCCTTGATATGAACGTTTTTTCTCTAGAAAAAGGGATTAAACTGAAATATTCTGCAAGCTACTACCCTAAAGGGAATGGCCTAGCAGAATCAATAAATAAGAATTTAATCAATATTATTAAAAGGAAAGTTTCAGAAAACCACAAGAATTGGCATAATGCACTGTATAATGCACTCTGGGCTGATAGGGTAACTCCAAAATTATTCATTGGTAATTCTCCCTTCTTCCTTGTCTATGGAAGAGAGGCCATCCTCCCCCCACATGTTTTAATCCCTTCTCCACAACTGTCACAGAAAGTTCAAGAAGAAGAGTGCCCTCCTCTAGAAAATTGGATAAATGCCTTGTTAAAACTAGAAGAGGTGAGAACACAATCTAAACAGAAACTGGACCAACACAAACAAATTGTAAAATGATGGTTTGATTCAAATTCATCTTATGACAGGAATTTTGATGTCACTGATTTGGTTCTCAAGTGGGACAAAGCTCACGAGGGAAAGGGGGAACATACCAATTTTCAGAACTTGTGGCTCAAACCATTTGTAATTTCTGAAAAATTGGGTCCCAACTCTTCCCATCTGTATAATTTGGAGGGAAATCCAGACACTTTCCCGATGAATGGATAGGCTCTCAAGAGGTATTTCACCTGATGATTTCTGATCCACCCTCTTGTAAATATTTTTATTTTTCTTTTCTATTTTGATTTTGGTTTTTTTCATTTTGCTTGATTTTGATTGTTTTCTGAGTCATTATGTCTGAATCACCATTTAAATTGTTGAAGGGACATCAGAATTCTTGTTCTGTAGTAGCAACTGATAACTTTTCAAGCATATGAGAAACAAGTGCTAAAACTCAGATCAAGAGAGGGAAGTTTATGTTCAAACAATGTTCCTGGTTTCTCATTAAAAGCATAGGAATATGCGATTATCCTTAACAAACTTCTAACGTTGTCCTTGTTTTAAGGAAAACAACTCAACTGTAAATTCCCATCCTTGAGATGGTTTCTTAACATAAATCTAAGTGTCCAAATCATGATGAAGGTCATCAAAACATAAAATCAATTTTCAAATGATCAGACTTTTCATTCCAAAGTATGAAATTTTCAGTATCACCCTGCTCTCTTGAATATCATGAAGTTTTTGCAAATTTATAAACAAATTCAAGAGAGTTGGAAGAACTGTAATGTGTGGGAAGTGTTTTCAAACCTGCTGGGACACTGAACAGGTCTGCTGGCAGTGGGTAAATGCACTCATGATACCAAGTAAACTTCATCGGGGTACTGAATAGGCCCACTAGCAACGAAGCAATTTCGGGTTTAAGAAGATTCTTAGGTATGTCTGTTGATATGTGTAGAGTCTTAACTCTATTAAATCAAAAAAAATTCATACAATTAAACATATTATTTCTTTCTCATTGCATACATAATTCATTGACCATCGAACAAGCATAAATATTCATAGAAATTAAAATTTTATCCACAGCATAAGAATTACTTAACAGAATAAATAAATTACCTCTTCCTGATGCTAATTCCCCCGTTGATGTTGATCTGGTTGTCCATTGCTGAAGTTGAAACTGTGTCAAACACTGCCCAAAACCATGTTTTCCTCCCTGCCAGCTAGGAGTAGCCTGTCTGGCTCCCTAGCTCCAGGATACCATAAGGATATCCTGGCCCCCGTGCCAGAAACCCCCAGCAAACCGGTGCCCCCTACCTTTGATTCACCAAAATCCACCAAAATAAAACTCCTCACACCCGAGATCCCCACAGAGAAATCTCCCACAGAAATATATCCTCCTCCCCAAAATGCTTGCTGCCTTCCCCAAAAGAATGACCCCCCTTCCCGTAAGACTCCTCCCGTCATATCCCTCCTTCACCGACTCTCTTCCCCCTCATTAATTTTCTTATCCCTTTATTCATTATCTTATCCCCTTATTTAATGTTTCTTCCCCCCCGTATATGTAAGTCTTTTAATTAAACAAATCAAAATTATTAACCCTCTTAAATTTATTACCCATGTCTTTGAATGTGATATGTAATTAATTAATTAATCAAAAGTTATAACAATTATTTAATAAATAAATATTTAATTAATATTATTAATGCTAATCATTGTTTAATTAAAACCATATTAGGACAATTAATTACCTAATTAATTTTACTTAATAATCCCTAAGCATATATTCAACTAGGGTTGTTACATACACCCACCCTTCAAGAAACTTCGTCCCGAAGTTAAGGTATCTCATGGTACACAGGAAAAGAAACATGGTTCACACATTCATAACAAATAATCGACACTATTAGTAAGTAAGCCAAGAAAACTCATACATACTAGTGTACATGTACAAGAAATGCATGTGTAGCTAGTACATACAAGTCTCATGCATGTACTAATAATCAATAACTATCATCATTTAGTAATTTAGGTATGCATCCAATCCAATCAACAAGACTAGTCTTTTATAAAAGACAATAACCAATCAAATGTTTGCGAGATCCTTTAATTAGAATTATCTAGTTCAACAATTTTATTTAGACAATTGTGGTTTAGTTACATAATTATGAATATTCATATATACACATTTTCTTTTTAGAAGGGGAAAACATTAAATTCCACCACAAGACAAATCTCCATACTTTCTCAACTATTTCTACTCATCCTTCCTCCCTAACTTACTTCCATCTCCATTCCTATCCTTCCTCTGATGGACAATCTTGGAGCGTCAACTATATTGACCTAACTCTAAATAGAACCCGTAAGCAGAAGTGTCACTATCTCGACTAAGCTTCCCCAGCAGGCAACTGACAGTCATCATCACATGTCTTGGGGAGCGTGAACTAACACCGTCCTCGCATGACTTCAGGTTTTGGAGGACACACAGTGGGAAATGCCTCCACCCCTCCTAATCATAACTAGGGTCCACACCCTACAATGGAATATATAGTGGCACCGTGTAGCTAGGGGTTTTGTCATCATTTATTCAGTTTTGGGCAGTCTCATCACCTGAAATCCTGCACTGGTCCACATATCATAGCAATGCATCCAAACCAATATAATTTCACATACTAATATTCATACCATAATGTTTCTCGGCTAGTGGTCATGATCCACTTTCATCATCATTATCCCTTGGCTATTTCATAGCCCATAACCTGCAGATTAGTCTGTAACACAAACTCATACATTTCTATGCATTATCATCATGTAATTTCATACCATCATCATTTCAATTCGGTATCCTTGTACCAACGTTTTCAAGTTAGAAATAGATCCCATAATATCCCATTATTCAATTTCAACACCCATTCATAAGATTATCATTTACCATGCATTATCATTTAACATCAACGTTTTCAAGTTAGAAATAGATCCCATAATATCCCATTATTCAATTTCAACACCCATTCATAAGATTATCATTTACCAAAATAGATTGCATCATATCCAACATTATTCTAATAGCATTTAAACCTTCATAGGATTCACATTCACACATTATGTCACATCATGTCCATCATCATTAATAACACTTAATCATTCATAAATTTACATTCACATAGTAGATCGCATTATATCCATCATCATCAATATCATTTAAACATTCATAAAATTTACATTCTCACAATATATCGCATTATATCCATCATTATCATTATCATTTAAACATTCATAAAATTTACAATATCACAATATATCGCATCATATACATCATAATCAATATCATTTAACATTCATAAAAGTTCATACATTTTAAAGTTTAAGTGTATCATTTAATAGTTCCACTGTGAATAGAAAATAAAGTATATAGGCCTTAGGTAATCCTGTCTATCTAAGTCAAAAGGTGGTGTTACATACTCCCAACCTTCGAGAAAAATATTCTCGAGGTGGTAAAAAAAGTGAGGGATAGTCTCGTCATAGTGTCTCGACGTCTTCCCAAGTAGAAAATCCTGGACTATACTTGTCCCACTAGACCTTAACTTGGTCTACTAGACAGTTCCTGAGCTATAAGACTCTACGGTCCAATATGCGTAACGATTCTACCGTGAGGGTTCGCACTTCTGATACCTGCAATTCCTTCCAATTTAGTTTATGTGATTCATCAGCAACATAATGACGTAAAACAGATACATGAAAAACATTATGAGTTTTATGCAAGTGGGGTGGTAGTACGAGACGATAGGCAACGGGTCCAATTTTCTCTTG
>ML781335.1:124866-140597 GCA_009831015.1 Picea engelmannii
CCTGCAATTCCTTCCAATTTAGTTTATGTGATTCATCAGCAACATAATGACGTAAAACAGATACATGAAAAACATTATGAGTTTTATGCAAGTGGGGTGGTAGTACGAGACGATAGGCAACGGGTCCAATTTTCTCTTGGATTCTGAACGGTCCTATAAATTGAGGTGACAACTTTCTCCTCTTCCCGAACTGTATGGTACTCTGATTAGGCCTGATACAAATGAAAACTTGGTCTCCCACTTCATAACTTCGGTTGGTCCTGTGTGCATCCGCATAGCTTTTCTTCCTATCCTGTGCTTCCTTTAATCTTTGCCTAATCTGAATCGCCTGTTCCTCCATCTCTTGAATCAATTATGGCCCAACTGTTACTCAGTCTTCTAGTCTATCCCAAATCAATGGCGTTCTACATGGCCTTCCATATAGATCTTTGTAGGGTGGCATTCTGATGGAGCTATGAAAACTGTTATTGTAGGCAAACTCTACCAAAGGTAGGTAATTCTCCCACTGGGTTTGATTATCCATGATATACATCTCGAGCATGTCTTCCATGACTTGATTTACTCTCTCAGTTTGCCCATCTATTTCAGGATGATAAGCTGTGCTTAAGTTCAACTGAGTCCCCAACACTGACTGCAAACTTGTCCAAAACCTAGAAGTGAATCGGGAGTCCCTATCTAAAATGATCTTCTTAGGTATCCCGTGCAAATAGATAACCTCGCTTACAAACACATGTGCCACATCAGTGACATCGTAAGTGTTTGTAACCAGAATAAAATGAGCACTCTTGGTTAACTTATCCACTATCACAAGAATGGCATTGTGTCTATGAGATGTGAGCGGCAACCCCACAACAAAATCCATAGAAATGACTTCCCACTTGGACATAGGAACATCATGTGGTTGTAGGAGGCCTGTCGGGTGATGGTGGTCGGCTTTCACTTATTGACATTCTAGGCACTTGGCGATGAAATGGACTACATCGCACTTCATGCCTACCCAAAAGAAGAACTTCCTCATGTCTGCATACATCTTCTTCACACCTGGATGCACACAATAAAGTGCTCTATGGGCTTCCTTCAATATGATGCTTCGAATATCCCCACTTTCAGGGATGTACATCCTTCCCCAATATCTTAACAGTTTGTTTGCTTCTAGACTATATCCTTCATACGTTGGGTCTAACTGCCTCCCACTTTGGAGGTTTGAAGTAACCTTTAAATACCAATTGTCTCCTTGGACTTGTGTCAACACATGTTCCCTCAGATTGACCTTTAAGGGTACCAAGGAGAAGATACGTGGTCTCTTACTCAAGGCATCTGCAACCACATTTTCCTTTCCCTTGACGTACGAAATACCAAAATCGTACTCACTCATAAACTCACTCCATCACCTTTGCCTAGCATTTAGATCTCTTTGAGTGAAGAGATGTTTTAAACTTTGATGGTCCATTTTAAGCTCAAAATTTTGCCCCACAAGGTAGTGCCTCCAAAGTTTCAGAGCTAGCATTACAACTGCCAACTCTAAATCATGAGTCGTGTATAGATCTTCGTGGTTATTCAACTTCCTTGACGCATAAGCTATCACTCCTCCGTCCTACATTAGCACGGCCCCAAACCCTTGCTTCGAGGCATCCATGCAGACTGTGAAGTCCTTTTCCATATCCGGCACTCATAGAATTGGTGCACTATTTAGTAACCTCTTAAGCTCGATGAATGCACTATCACATTCTTCTGTCCATTTATACCTAACACCCTTGCGTTTCAAAGTGGTGATGGGTTTTTCTATTTTGGAGAATCCTTCCACAAATCTCTGATAATAACTTGCTAGCCCCATGAAGCTTCTCACCTCATGGGCATTTTTCGGCACTAGCCACTCCATAATGGCCTTTACCTTCTCTGGGTCCACAAAGATTCTTTCACCGGAAATGATATGACCTAAACAGTGGATCTCTTTCTAAAAGAAGGAACACTTCGACAACTTCCCATACAATGTGTTCTCTCTAAGGTAGGACAACACTACTCGTAAGTGTTCCTCATGTTCTCTTTCGTTCTTGGAATAGATGAGGATGTCATCTAGAAAGACTTGTACAAAACGGTCTAAGTACTTTTGGAATATGCCATTCATGAGGCTCATGAATATTGTTGGCACATTGGTCAATCCGGAAGGTACTACGACAAACTCGTAATGTCCAAATCGATTTCAAAAGGCAGTTTTTGGGATATTGCCTTCCTTAATCCTTAATTGATGAGACCCTGATTGCAAATCGATCTTTGAGAATACCACTGCTCCTTTCATCTGATCGAAGAGGTCTTCTATTTGTGGCATCGGGTACCTATTTTTCATTGTAGCATGGTTCAAGTCCATGTAGTCTATACACAGTCGTAAGGATCCATCCTTCTTCTTTACAAAAATAACTGGTGCACCCCAAGGCGAGACACTGGGCCTTATTAGCCCTAAGTCCAGTAACTTTTTCAACTGCATTTGCAACTCACAAATTTCTGGCCTTGTCATCCGATACAGAGTTTTGGAAATTGGTTCTGCACCAGGTTTTAGCTCAATAGTAAAATCAAGCTCCCTCTTAGGAGGTAACCCTAGTAACTCATTCGGAAAAACATCCTTAAATTCTGACAATACCGGGTACTGATCCAATGAGGGTCCCTTCCTTTCGTTCACTGCTTCCACTACATATAATCGACACCCTTGTCTCAAGCATCGCTTAACCTTCATAGTTGATATAAAGCATAATGACACTTTTCTCCGTACACCCTGGATCTCTACTGGCCTTCCTTTGTCATCTACACAGAGTACCCTCTTTTCGAAACAATCTACCAAAGCTTGGTGAGTTGCTAACCAATCCATTCCTATAGTTAGGTCATATTCCCCAAGAGTAGTGGCGTATACCTTCAACCTGGTAGTACACACTCCCAGGTCTACTATACAATTATCAACACTAGGTCCTACCACTTGTTTTTCCCCCGAAGCCATCTCGACTTGTTTAAAGTCATTGTGCTTGTAGGCTGCCAACCCACTCTTTTTTAATGCAGATGGTGAAATGAAACTATCTGTAGCACCAGAATCAAATAAAATCTTAAATTTGATATGATTTAGCGTACCTAATGACTCCACCACCACGGATTGATGTTTAGCCTAGCGATTATTAATCGCTGCGTAAATCTGGTGGCTACTACTTTCTCTCCCCATCGATGCCTTTCCTTCTCTATGCACAAACCCTGATTGTAACTCTGGACAGTCACACTAGTAATGGAATCCTCCGTACCCCCAACAGGTAACACGAGATTGAACCTGTGCATTGTTATATGACTGTCTCTGAAATGAGTTCCTTCCCCTGGAACCCCTGCCCCTACTAGTTGTTCCCTAAGATGGATGTGGACCTATCTGTGTCGTTGTTGATGAATGAGATGCTGCACTCACTGCCATTGAAATCCCTGCAGTTACTTTCCTTGGCGTGACTTTGTTACCATATGGCGGTGGCCTTGAGCCCCCTCCCCTAGGAAATGTCCTAGGGGCCTTCCCCACAAATCCAAGATGATGCGGAAAGATCGGTCTTGTACCTCCGGTTAAGTTCATGTGTTCCCTTACATAACGTGCATTTTCCACTGCTTCCACTACTGAAGATGGTTTCCACATCCACATCATAGCTCTTATATTAGGTTTCAATCCATAGACGAAGTGCTCTGCCTGTTGTTGGTCATTATCCATATATGAAACATATTTGACCAATTCCATAAATATGATCTCATATTCTTCTACAGTTCTATTTCCTTGTACTAAGGCATGAAATGCCCCTACCTGTTGTTCCTCATAGTACACTGGCAGATATTTCCTTCGGAACCTCTCCTCGAAAATTTCCCAAGATACAGTGTCTAGGGTAAGATGTAGTTGTCTTTCCAGGTTGCCCCACTAGTTCAAGGCATTATCTCTTAACTGAAAAATTGCGATCTTCACCTTTGAGTTGGACGCATAGTCCCTTAAGGCAAAACACCTTGTCATGCCTTCCAACCATGCTTCTGCACATTCACTGGGGCGACCCTCGAAAAACTCTGGAAGTTTGATCTTATGCAATTCTCGAGTGATGTCTTCAGGCAGAGGTCCTCCCCCTGAATCCCTTGATGCTTCTGGATTACCTGTTCCAGATGGTGGGGGTTCCACTTTGGTCCCTGCTGGTTGTCTCCCCTTTAAAGTTTCATTTATGGCCTCTAACTAGCGCAGTATGAGAGATAGTTCGGGCAATGGTGGTGGCGGCGCTGGTGGTGTTGGTGGTGCCTGTGACAATGCTTCCCTACCTTGATTCCCTCGAGTCCTGACCATCATGTATGCTTTAACCTGCATCAACCAAAGTTTTCAGGGTGAGTTCAAGGACGTTTCAAATTGGTGCTACTCAAACTAGAAACAGGGTTAGGTGTAAGTTTTTCTTTACGTGTCTGTAAACAAACATTACTCTCTTTAGGGGATTGGCTAGGTTAGGGATAAATCATCTAAGCTTGATTTCTTTGCCTAATAAAACTATTGGTTCCCTTGCCCTGTAGCTACGTTAGCCTTGTGCCATACTCGCCAATTCCTCTTGCTTACTCTCCTAGTGCGTATGCCGCCTCCTTCCCACTTGTCCTAGTCTAAGTCCTTTAAACTTTTCGCTTACAACTAATTATCCTTCGATGCTTGACTCGTGAGATTTCCTTGGCGCGTTGTAAATATGCGTTGAATTGCGCATCTCAGTGGCTGCAGGTGCGAGTCTTTAAGGACTGTAGAGTGGCTTTCGGCATTGGAACTTAGTGCTTGTGCGCTGTGGGTATGTATTGCTTCCTGACTTGTGGTCATATGATGTAGTGAATCTGAGGCGATGCATTGAAGCTTAGTGTTTGAATTTGACTGGTGGAATGGAGTGGAGGGACTTGGCGCTTGGCTTGATGAGTTGTGTGTATGGTCTCGTGAGCGTGGCGCTTGGATAATCAGAGATTATTCTTCAGGCTAGTACTTTGCTACTATTGATAATTAAACTATTTATATGTGAATTTATTTGTAAAAGTGATATGTGTGGCATGTTGGTGTTATTGCTCTTCTTAAGGTGCATCGCTTGGTGGGTGGTCTTGGGTTCAAAACCCATGGACCCCATTTTAATTAACTTTAATGTAGTTTACTTTACACTAAATATACAATTAATTTAATTTAATATTTAAATTTTTTTTTTAAAGATAATTAACTTTAAATTAATTTAATTAAATTAACCTAAATTAACCTTAAATTAATTTGAACTAAATGAACCTAAATTATCTTTACCCTAAAATAAAAAAAATGTAAACGAACACACACATAATTTATAAAAAAAAAAATTAAAATTTAAGAAAATCAAAATAATTTAAAAACAAGTGTGGGCACGCATGGATTCCACATGCCCGCCTTGCTTCCTCCAGCGCCTTCCTTTATAAACCTTAACCTTTTTCATCGTAATCCTAATTCCCCTTTTCCTCATTATTTCTTCTTGTGAGGTCTCTAGTTACCCGGTCAACCGCCATGGCCTCTTCTCCTGGCTTCTCCTCCTTGTTTGTCAGGTGTTTGGTTTATGGAGTTGGTCGTTGGCTTGTATTGTTGCTTGGTGAATGATTTGTGTGCTGGTGTTTGACGCTTGTGCTTGGGTTGTATGTTGAGTTTGGTAGCTATGTGGTTGAGGTGCGGTGTAAACACAATGCTCCTCATGAGCTATCCTCCACTTAATTTGTGTTGAGTGTTGGCTGGTATGTTGAGTTTAGCAACTCTATGGCTAAGGCGCTTGGGCGTTTGTCTTGCATATGTTTGTTTTTGATTTATTAATAAAAAAAAAAGTCTTTCTGTTGTGCAGCTCGGGGTATGTTGAGTTTAGCAGCTCTATGGTTGAGGCGCTTGGGCATTTGGCTTGCATATATATATATTTTTATTTATTAAAAAAAAATTCTTTCTGTATCAACTTCTTTTTTTTTGCGGTTGGCTTCTGCTTGCAGACCTTCCAAGCAATGGAGAGAAAATAGGTGCACAATAAGTGTAGAGTTATATTTTTTCCAAGTCTACTAGAATATATGCATGATAAGGTAAGTCAGAACCAATTTGTAACTCATCGAAGCATTTGTGAATAAGCCGTATTTCACCCTCCATTCCATTTAGCCGCAAAACCTTTCAAGCCAACTTTACCATTGGAAGATAAGCCTCACAAGCTATGACCAGACCCTCCTTTGGATGGTCTTGAGAATGGGATGTTGTTTCACTCATGGCACGTAATGACATCATGGATAATAAGCCAGTGCCCAATATTGAGAACGTGACAAGGGCCTCGTATGGTTTTCCTAATGGCTCGGTCATAGGCTCGATTCCTTTCGGTATCAGTCATCATGTCCAAATAAGTTGTGTGTGCCATCACGTCCTTGGTAGAGTTGACATCTTCCTCTTCTTGGTTTTCCACAACCACCACCCACTCGGTTTGCCCAGTCAAGGGATTCACCTTCAGCTAAAAAACACTCAACTGCTCTGTAGCCCGCATTGTGAACCATCTTTTGCACCACAACAACAATGGAGGTGGAGATGGAGATGATAATGATTTTTTCAAGAGGATACTGTGACCATGCCTTGCAAAGGGATACCGTGTGATGAGGTGATGGCATGGGTTAAGTATCATAGTCTCTCTTTGGCTCTGTTGCTAAACAAATGGCTCCTGGGTATCATCACAGAGGGGTTGCTCGTGTAGGATTGCTTGCTTTGCAGGAAGAACATGGGTTTTATATTACATTTCAACAGATTTCTTCCAACCCACGGCAACGGATTTTCCTAAATAAATTCATTCGATGAAACCCTTTTCTTCATTCATTAGGAGGCATTAAGATTGATTGGGGTTATGTTATATTGTGAACTCTGGTAGAGGAGAATTGCATGGGTAGAGGAGAAATGTGTGAACTTTGGTAGAGGAGAATTGGGTGGGTAACATTAAGCGTTGGGAGAAAATTGTTGGCTAAGCAGTAGCTCATATGGGGAGGTTATATTTGGTTCATTTAAGCGGGCAGATTTACTATTGTCGGTCATGCCATAGCCATCTTGAAAATATTGATCCGATCGTATGTTTGATTCATGCTTTTAGTACAAAAGAAAAATAATGGAATAAAAATCACGTCAACAGGCATTGGGTCACGTTTACTGGCGAGGTTGGAGTGTTGTTGCTAACTTGTGTGTTGTGTTGCAGGTTTTCATTTACTAATATTTGTTATTTTCCAGGTGTTAACTGCGACAGTGAGGACAACGAAGCAATCGTATCCAATCGATCACAGTTTTTAGTCATTCTTTATTCTTTATTATTTATTCATAGGTTTAGTGTTGTCCATTCTATTTGCCTTGTTTGCCTGCGGCTCCTCCCCATGGCTCGGTGCATGGGCGTTCTGTTTGGCACGTAGTGGATTTGACGCATAGTGCAAAAAAATGCTTTTCCTCTACTCTTCCCTTGGCACCTTGTGTAATGGTGTTGCTCTGTAACTTTATCTTGACACTTGGTGCTTTGATGACTTGTAAAGCTGAATTGGAGATTTCTTTAAAGGCCAATGTATAATTTTTTTTATCTCTTTTTAATTTTATTTTTTTTAAACTGCTTTTCATACCAAAGTTAATAAAACTTACCTCAAGTCCTACATATCTATTTTTATATGTTTACTAGAAATGTTTATTACTTAAGCATGGAAGAATTAACACATATATATATTTTGGTTTTTATTATTTGCTTGTTTATTTGAACTAGTGTTAAAATTCATTTAACACTCGCAATATGTATAATATTATACTATTTTCATTTTTAAAGTGCATATTGTTTATATATATATAATAAAAAAATTGTGTGCTTGTCTTGCCGGTTAGGTGGAGCCGGGGATGGAGCTTGGACCAGACTTATCTAATTTCTGAGTGGGTACATTTCCATTCTTAAGTTGGGTAGGTGGGTAGGTAGGCCCTTTAAGGCTCCAGATTGTGAACACTAGCTTTGATACCATGTGTAGAGTCCTAACTCTATTAAATCCAAAAAATTTCATACAATTAAACATATTATTCCTTTCTCATTGCATACGTAATTCATTGACCATCGAATAAGCATAAATCAACAGAAATTAAAATTTTATCTACAGCATTAAAAAAATTACATCTTCCTTATGCTAATTCCCCCGTTGATGTTGATCTGGTTGTCCGTTGTTGAAGTTGAAACTGTGTCAAGCACTGCCCAAAATCGTGTTTTCCTCCCTGCCAGCTAGGAGCAACCTATCCGACTCCCTAGCCCCAGGATACCGTAAGGATATCCTGGCCCCGTGCCCAAAACCCCCAGCAAACTGGTGCCCCCTGCTTCTGATTCACGAAAATCCACCAAAATCAAACTCCTCACACCCGAGATCCCCACAGAGAAATCTCCTACAAAAATATATCCTCCTCCCCAAAATGCTTCCTGCCTTCCCCAAAAGAATGATCCCCCTTCCCGTAAGACTCCTCCTGTCATATTCCTCCTTCACTGACTCTCTTCCCCCTCATTAATTTTCTTATCCCTTTATTCATTATCTTATCCCCTTATTTAATGTCTTATCCTCTTATTTAATGTCTTATCCCCTTATTTAATGTTTCTTCCCCCCCCGTATACGTAAGTCTTTTAATTAAACAAATTAAAATTATTAACCCTCTTAAATTTATTACCCATGTCATTGAATGTGATATGTAATTAATTAATTAATTAATTAATTAATCAAAAGTTATAACAATTAATTAATAAATAAATATTTAATTAATATTATTAATGCTAATCATTGTTTAATTAAAACCATATTAGGACAATTAATTACCTAATTAATTTTACTTAATAATCCCTAAGCATATATTCAACTAGGGTTGTTACAATATGATCAAGAATGAAGATGTTTTTATCATTAATGGAATCCCTATCGAGGCTATGGACACCTGCTATTAGTACTGGCTCTATCAATGGTATCAAAGTTATCTGTATAAACATCTCTATGCCTATAATATAAATAAGATGCCAGACTACTTTTTCAAACAGAAATACATCCAATGCTAAACTGCGTTATTTTCTGAGTTGTGATTGGACTGCTTGATCTGTTGTTGACTGTTTCTAAAAATTTATTTCATCTGACCCCCTAACATAAATTTTCTGGTGATGCAGAGATAACTGCTTCGCTTAGTATGTCGCTATTGTTGGCAACCACCAATAATGTTGTTTTTTATCATAATTAAAATCACCATAAAGGGATTACACCTTTCTGTAGCTGCCACGTCCTTAAATTTATGAACATTGATGTTTGTTTTTGGGCTTCGAGATGATGATTGGGTTAAACTTATCTTATTGAGTTTTTCGTTTGAATTTTCACTTGTTTTGTTTTAAAATTCATGATTGTAAGCAAGAATTTAAATAAAAAATTGGTTTAGGCTTTGTTGTTATATCTTCTACCTAAGAAAATTTCACTTTGAAGGTACGCATATATCACTAAATTTCAATTTTTATGAATTCATTGATTAAATTACCACCATAATCTTTGTGTTTTATGGATATCATGACTTAATTGGTTCCTTGGTTGATCATTTGGTTGTAATCTTTGAATTGTATGAATGCACAAAACATTGGGTTAACATTCGATATGGATATCATGCTCTCAACAGTGATATCAACCTGCATGTCACTTGGTACTAGTTTGTTGTACTCGTGACTACACCTCACCATGTTGTCCTGTGCATTAATGAAACCATTCATTGTTCAAATTGGCATTCGATGGTAATCAAGGGTTTGATACTCATTATGGGAAATGGATCTTAGATCTGTGTGCCCTTCGGTTCCCTGTATCTCTAAACTTAGGTAATCACAACATGACAATCTCCAAACCTTCTAGTTTTCGGGCCATTTTAGTTTGCATACATCTCTCTTTGCTACTTGTTTGTTGGAAGCCAAAACCTACCACCTGTGATATCTTTTGTGTCTATTGCACAGTGGCCATGGACCCTATGGTTCGAATCGAGCCGAATGGTTGTCAAGCTCTTATTTCTCACGATGATGCCATAAATGACCTGAGGGCTCACGGTTGGGATATCTTCCTCGGGAAATTTGAAGGCTACAACCTCGTGGTCGCACAAGCCTTTGCACAAACATTTGATGGTTTTAGGGCCAAGGTCGGGGATGTGCAATTGGAAGTAACAAAATATTTCATAGCATAGGTGATAGAACTCTCGCTAGAAGGAGAAAAGTGTTTTAAGAATTCCAAAATGGAGGATGTTCCATGGATCTTGTCCGTGGTCTCCCAAAAATCCACCTATTGCCCTAAAGGTATTCCCATTTCTTTTCTAAAACCTAGATGGCACAACCTTCTTTTCATTTTGAAACAGTTTATCACATGTGAAGGTCATTATGGTTTGGTCTTTTTATACCACATCCATCTTCTCATGTTATTCATAGGGTTTGATTTGAATAGGTCATTCTACTTGTTAATGAGCCTTTATAAAAATTCAAAACGCTATAAGCGACAGAGCATGAAATCCCTGTCGAGTCTTTTTCATCACGAGCTCGTTAAAATCCTATTGCTATCACATCTATCACAAATCGGGGATAATTGTGAGAGTTTCTTGAGCCGAAATGGTTTTTCCCAGGATGACAATATAGTCAACCCGCCTTTAAATGTAAACACCAATTTAGATAGTCCCATGACCGAAAGTCAGGGTTTTAATTCACTTGATGGCTATGAATTTAATGAATCTGTGTCTATTGCTTTGGAAACCCGCGTGGTTAAGGAATTACCATGTATCTTTTCTCCCAGGAAATCGTTGGAACAAGTAGTGGGAGAATTAAAAGGAAAATATTCCCCTGTGCTTACAAATGAATCTAATCATAATCATAATGATAAACCTATCGCAAAGAAAATTTGTAAGGGTAAGAAACAATAGAGATCAGATTTAAATTTCAGGAATAAGAGGTCTAGTCAATTGATTTCTAGGAATTTAAGGAATCGAAAAAAAGATCATTTGATATCGATCTCTACGATCGAGGTCAATGATCACTGTTCAGATCAAGAGATAAATGATTTCCTAGCTCAGGAAGATCCGGACAACCAATGTCTCAGGAACAAAACTACTACCCAAGTTGAACAGTATGTCTTCGTGTCTAGATTGCCCCCGTGTCTCAAGGGAAAAGAAGGTTTTGCTTTCATTAGTCACGACTTGAAACAAGCCACAGGGAAGCACTAAATACCCATTGCTGAGTACATTCCACATCAATCTTCCATTGCACCAGTACATTGTGATAGTTGCCTAGATTGGATAGAACACTATTACATGGATATTTCGTTGTTACAAGCTCAAGTAAAACATCTAGCTGCTTAGAATTCTCTACTGGAATGAGAGAACCAAGAGTTGAAACCACACACAAAAAGGTCAAATAAAAGACCCAAGAGATCCGGTAATATAATCATAAAAAATACAACCAGTTTCAAAGCCATCATAAATTCGGAACTGTCCAATCCTTCTTTTGCTAATTTCTAATGGTAAAAATGATTTTGTTTGATTTTATTTCATTCTGTTATGAAAAATCAAAATAGGGAGATTTAATTTTGATTTTCTTTGTTAATAATAAGACTAGCTACTGAATCTATGATTCTGTAGCCAGTCTATTTCTGAATATTAGTTAGCATTATTTTCTAAATATCGAATTTGTTTTTCTATCTACAGGAAGTTGATGATTATGATGTTGATTACATGGAGAAAACACCTTGGATCACACACTCTATTATTCATTATTTTCTTAGTTTTATGTTGATAAAACTTTGATTTATTTTGACAAACCAACTCATACAAGAGTGGTTTCTAGTTTCACTATTTTTGTAATACTATCTATTTTTGGGGGATTGCACTCTATCTTACATGATAAGAGTATGTGAATCATAAGCTAGTTTAAATATTGGTCACTCTTAGTAGAAAATACATATTTGGTTGGGATACATTATGGACATATGATTTTGAAGACTGACATGGAAAAGTTGTTCACTACTTGGCTTTAGACCCGTGTGACGCTTGCCCCATTATTGTTTTGCCTCTATCTTATGAAATGTTATTACGTTGGATGCAGCTTTAGTTTCGTTATCGTATGGTATTTCATATTATTAAGTACTTTAGTTATGTATGTAATTTTTTGTTCGGTATTTTGTCTGTGATCAATCTTCCATTTAAATATTGTTGATTTATGCCAGATATCGAATGATGGATTATATGAATTCTTTGTATTGAGTTTCCTCTTTTTATAAGTGTTCATTATTATAAGATAACTAGATCTGTATATTTATCATTCTGTTGTTATATACGTGCTCCAATGCATCTTTGAGTTTATTCTGAGAGAAATAGAATTTTTCTTTTACAGGTTTCCCTCGTAGGCTACACAACAGGAGTCTTGAAATTGCACATGGGGATAAATTCAGTTTAGTCGATTAGTTGCAGGTTAGTTTACATGTTATTTATTTAAAATATTTTGTTAATAAAATAAGAACAACATGAATTAGCTTTTGACTGTTTATGTATTCTTATTTCAATTATATTTGATTAGCATTCATTAGTTTTAGATCTTTAGACATTCAAAAGAAAACAAAAAAATGTATGTGCTTTCTTTATCTCTTCCATAAACAACTTCAAAAACATTTGTTTCGCAAGATGTCAAGTAAATCTTGGACGTTGTACATAAATTGTTTATAATCATATGCACATATTCATGTTTCCATTTGAACTTTTGTAAATATTATATTATTATTATCATAGCTTTATATATTAGTTTCTTTTCTTTTATTATTTTTAGGAATTTAGTTGGCCAACAGAGCCATTAAACCCGTGTGGTCATTTCATTCCAAACGGCTTGGGTTATTTAGACAACCTCGGTCTGGATTTGACCTTCAAGTTGACGGTGTGTCAAATACGCCTATCAACACAACACTGGTCGATATCATGTTAATCAAAGCGACAAAAGGAGGAGGAATATCAGGTGGTGGAATGGGGAATGTACCCATTAACGATGAATCCTTTAGAAGACCCACACCGACATTCTCATAATTGAGAGGTGTTTTCTCAATGAAAGGTACATTACTAGTATGTGAATCAGAATTAAAGAAGGTGAGTTGATCGACAGTAACAACTTTTCCTTGGTGAGGGAAACATATCACATGAAAAAGAGTAGAAACAACTGCACGCATGGAATCAATCCAACTACGGCCCAGTAGAAGGTTGTAATCAAGAGGTGCATCAAAGACCTCAACCTCAATAGTAATCGTTTTTCCTTCTAACGTAATAGACAACGAAGGAAGAACACAATAAGGTTTAAAAAATGTACCATTAAAAGCTTTTAGAGTTTGTGTGACTCGGTAAGGGTAGGAGACCCAATGGCTTTCCAACAAGTGACATACATGATGCAAGTCGAGTCTCCTTTGTCAATAACAGTTCCACAAATATTCTTATTTTCCATAATGAATTGTATTTGAAACACTAATTGAGGAGGAAGCCTTGGAATATGATCTTTCAAGTCAAATATTATCAAGTTCGTATTGGTAGGATCAATTCCACAAATATTCTTCAACAGTGCCTTTCATTGCATAGGACAACTTCGAAGGACTTCGAGAGAGGACATCGCAGAAGGTGCTTGCACAAGATCTTCTACAATACTATAGTTTTGAGCATCACGTGCACGAGTATTAAATGATGACTTACGAACAACGCCCTTAAGAGGAGGACGAATAATTGTATCTATACTCGGTCGTTCGAGATGAAGAGGACCGTTGGGAGGTGAAGTCGATGGAGGAGGTTGAACCAATGGAGGTGGTGAATCATTAACTTTCTCTTTCGAAGGAGAATAATATTTGGCTCGAGTAGTGACTGCAACTTCATTCTTCTTGGAGTCACCATTACACATAAGTACATAATATGTGGTAGAGGGAGAAGGTTGGTCATGAATGACCAATTGGGCTTGCTGTCAATAAGGAAAATCTTGTGACAAAACGATAGGTGTAGGAGGTGTCCCAGTTCCTTGCAGTAAATTAGTAACCTCAGCATGTCGTGGACAATATTTCATATAATGATCCTCACCACAGATAAGACAAGGATAATGAGGTTTTCTCTTTTCTTTTTCATCAATAGGCTGGGTTTTGGGTTTATCAAATTGTTGATTACTATTATTTTCCTCCTTGTTCTTACCCTTCCCTTTCTTTTTATTTTTATTTTTACCAGTAGGTGTAGATTGAACCAAATTAACCTCATAGGTTTTACCAGGAGAAGGAGTCAGAGGAGGAGTATTTTGTACATTAGCAATAGTAGAGTTTAGATTGGAATGACTGGTTTTTTTATACTTAGTCTCAACATGAAAATTTCCAATCATGCCATCAGTAGCATGAGAAGCTACTGGAGGTGTTGGGGTTGGATTTGTAGACGGGCGAGGAGCATCAGGGATCAAGTCATATAGTGTTGTAACATACCCCACCACCCACAGGTCGAGGTATGCTACCTTCAAGCTGACCCTTGGAATTCTTTCTCTTACCAATACCTTTTTAAATTAATAAGGATTCATAAAAGAAAAGATCTAATAGCATGCACAACAATAACTAGGGAGCATGCATATTATAAGATTTAATTAAATGATAAATAAATACATAGTGAAATACATTCATATATAGGTAAATAATACCATAACAGAGAGCACTTATATTTAAAAAAGGAAGAAACCAATTGGTTTCATACCAAGTATGTTCCACCCAACCGTAGACTCTATTGTTCCAAATCTCAACAATAGTGGCACCCCCAAGCCAGGGCTAGGAATCCACAAGGATGGTTCCAGAGTATTACTTGGCTCCCCAAACCAGTCAGTAGTCAAGCTCTCACAGGCTTTCCCAGCACTCGCAACAATCCAAGTACCCACCTCTCTTCTACCTAGCCTGCACCACCCAAGAGAATATACCTCCACCCTTCTCTGCCACACAGTCCCTTAGGAAGTCCTTCTCCTTCCAGGGCTCCAGCACAACTGATCGATAATCTCAATGCTAAACTCTCAGGACTCGCAGCTGTGAACAAATATAGACATAGGCCAACACATTTCAGACATGTAGGACTCAAGTCATGGGTGGATTATACCAGTGACCACTACAACCAACAATATCATGGCTACTCTTCGGTAGTTCGTTTCCATTTCCCAAGCCAATACATGGATGACAATGGACCAATGAGTGATAGGTAAGGATGGGATGAATGAACGAGTGATCAATTGAATGAACACATGAACCAGTAAGAAAGTGGATGACCGAACAAGCGAACGAAGGGGTGAACGAGTAAATGAGTGAACCCCCCCAATAGACCAAGGGCGGGTTCAAGTAATTTGTGGGGAATCAAGAACCTCTCGACCTTCCCCTAATAATCCCACGTAACTAATCCACTCCCTTAGACAAAACGGTTATTAAAAATAGGAAATAAACATTTATGCCCTAAATCCCCCTCTCTTGTGGAATCATAGCCCCCTATAACTCTAGTCCTTCTTCGTCTAGCAGCCAATGATGTGTTTATTATTAATAATGATCAAAACATTACATTTCTTAGTCACACTGGCCTCTTTTAATTATTTGGGCCCTCCGGCCTCTTGAAAATTAACAAAATACAATATTTAACATGGGGCTCAAAACTTGGGGTGTTACATACCCCCCCCCCCCCCCCC
>ML781335.1:140623-198359 GCA_009831015.1 Picea engelmannii
TTTTGGAACTGTCCTCGTTGAATATACAAAAAAAGATCAAAATCTCAAAATTTATTCAAAAAATTGTGGGTAATCTACCCGCATGGCACCTTCATGCTCCCAGGTATCTTCTTCAGGACCATTGCAGGTCCACTAAACTTTTACCAACTCTATAACTCGATTTCAGATCATTTTGACCTTTCTGTCCAATACCTACATTGGTTGAACCTGAAAGTCTCCCTCTATATCTACCTGAATCATATTCCAATCAATAACATGGTTAGGATCATGTACATATTTATTTAGAAAAGAGACATGAAATACATTATGCACGTTCATAGAAGCAGACAATGCAATCATGTATGCAACTGGCCCTATTCTGTCTAATATTTCAAATGGACCGCAAAATCTGGCTACCATCTTTGTACAACTATCCAATTTCAAAGTGCTTTTCTTGGGCTTCACTTTCAGAAGTGCATGATCCCCTACTTTAAATTCTCTAGCTATCCTATTCTTATCTACATAAACTTTCTTTCTATACTGATCTGTCTTTAAATTCCCCTTGATATTAATCATCTGGTCTTCCATATCCTTGAGAAACTTTGGCCCAAGTACCACTCACTCTATTTGCTGGGTTGTCCCATCTCACTGGAGTATTTCATTTCCTACCATACAATTCTTCAAATAGGCTCATTCTCAATGAAGCTTGATACCCATTATTATATTAAAACTCAACCAAGTGTAAGTAATCTTCCCACTTAGATGTCTTATCCATCACATACATTCTCAACATATCTTCAATTACTCGATTGACCCTCTATGTTTTCCCATCTGACTATGGATGGTATGTTGTGATAAAGTTTAGATTTGTACCAAATCCTTTAAACAATCCCCTCTAGAAATTGGAGGTAAACTTTGTATGTCTATCCTAGACAATTGTCCTAGGTATCCCATGCAACCTAGCAATCTCCCTCGTGTAAATTTCTGCAATATTAGCCATTGTATGTGTTGTTTTTACAGAAACAAAATGAGCAACTTTTATTAATTTTTCAACCACTACCATGATTGAATCATGTTGTCTTGTTGTCCTGGGTAATTTAGTTATGAAATAAATGGTTATCACTTCCCATTTCTTCTTTGGGATTGGTAATGGTTGCAGCAACCCTGCTGGGTGCCTATGATCAACCTTCACCTTCTGACATTCCATACATCGAGCGATGTAATCAACAACATCCTTTTTCATTCCTGGCCAAAAGAATTGGTTTCTTACTGTGGTAATCATTTTCTGGTAACTAGGTTGTCCAACATAAGGAACATCATGCATTTCCATCAATACCAAATTCATCATTTCTCTGGAACTAGGAACATAGATTATATTCTTATGCATAAATAATCCATATTCCTTTATCTCATACTCCTTTATTTTCTATTGTACATCTCCTTGCTATAAACTTTCCTTTACCTATAAGTAATGTTGATATGTAACAATATCATCTAAAATTATGCTCTTCAAGTCTGACTGGTGCATACTGACAACAACAACATGCATGAGATGCACTCTCCTACTAAGTGCATTAGAAAATTTATTCTCTTTTCCTTTGATATGCTTGATATCAAGGTCATATTCACTTAAAAATTGCATCCATATTTTTTTCCTAGCATTCAAGGTTGGTTACTCAAAAATATACTTTAGGCCAATGTGGTCTATCCTTAATTCAAATCTCTTCCCCATGAGGTAATGCCTTTACATCTTCAAGGTGTGGACAATGATAGCAAGATCCAAGTCATGTATGGCATAGTTCCTTTCATGTTCCTTGAGATTTCTGGACTCATAACCAATGGCATGTCCATTTTGCATGAGGACTCCCCCAATTCCTTCCTTACATGCATCTGTACATACCACAAAACTTTCATTTGGGTCAACAATCTTTAACACATGTGCACTAGTAAGTAATTCCTTCAACAAATTAAAATTATCTTCACACTTATGTGTCCATTCAAATTTAGTTCCCTTCCTTTGCAAAAAAGTGATGGGATGAGCCATCTTAGAAAACACTACTATGAACCTTCTGTAGTAACCAACTAATCCCATAAAATATCTGACTTCTGACACATTTTTTGGTGTTGTCCATCCTCTATTGGCTTCAATATTCTCTGGATCTACTGCTAGGCCATGCTCTGAAATAATGTGTCCCAAGTAATGGATCTGCTTTTGACAAAAATAACACTTACTCAACTTGGAATACAACTGATGTTCTCTCAACACTTGCAATACTGATCTCAAGTGATGTTCATTCTCCTCTTCAGACTTAGAATAGACAAGTATTTCATCCAAGAACAGTATGACAAACTTATCCAAATAATTTCTGAATATGTTGTTCATTAAGCACATAAAGACAACTGGTGTATTGGTCAGTCCAAATGGCACTACTACAAATTCATAATGCCCATACTTGGTCCTAAAGGTTGTCTTATGAATGTCTTCTTCCTTGATTATTACCTAATGGTATCCTAACCTCAAGTCAATCTTTGAAAATATCTTTGCTCCTCTTAGCTGATCAAAGAGGTCATGAATTCTGGGTAGAGGATACTTTTTCTTTATAGTATACTTATTCAGTTGTCAAAAGTCAATAAACAGCCTCAAGGTTCCATCCTTCCTTTTGACAAAGAGTCTCGGTGCTTCCCAAAGTGAAACACTTGGACGTATGTACCCTTTCTTCAACAATTCCTCCAACTGCATTTGTAATTCTTTTAACTCTGGTTTGCTCATTCTGTAAGGTTTTTTTGACACCGGGGCATCTCCTGGCACTAAATCAATAGAGAAATCTATTTCCCTTTTTGGTGGAAACCCTGGTATTTCTTGGAATACATCCTCGAATTCTTGTAGTATCAATAAATTTTCAAGGCTTGGCCCCTTTGTCGTTTCTAGCTCCTCCACATGGGTTGCATACAATTGACATCATTTTCTAAAACATCTCTTCAGCTGTAAGGCTGAAATCTCCCTTATAGAGATGGGTCTTGGAACTCCTTTCAGAGTGCTCTATTTTCCATCTCCATCAAGACATGGAAATGTCTTTCCATGAAAATCTAGGATAGCCTGATGCTTGTCGAGCCAATCCATTCCAATTAGAATATCACAAGACCCCAATGGTATAATATTTAGATCAACATTTGTGTTCACACCATTAAGACTTATGGAACATCCTCTGACCATATCATGGATTCTCCCTTTGGTTCCAGTGGCTAGCTAAACCAAACATGATTTTCCAAGGTTACTTTTCTCCAAATGTAATCTATCCACTATTTTGGGATCAATGTAACAATGAATTGATATTGAATAAATTAAAATAACAACAAGTTGATTTATGATCTTACCTTCCACCTCGATCATATTGGATTGGTACTCTGCTTGTCGATCATCTAAAGCTGCATAGATTCTTCCCATATCTTCGACTGTTGTATCCTCTTGGATGTTGTGCACAGTCTTCACTCTGTCCTTTGTATGTGGGAAATCCTTGTGCAGGTGATATTCTTTGCATCCCCAACATTGGATAGGTGGTCTTCTCCTTTTTCTCAAGGAGTCTTCTTTCCTGGATTCATCCTTAGCATATTGATCTTGATGATTTCTATTAGGCTCATTCCTATTGAAGGGAGGTTTGAATCCTTTCCTCCTCTGATCAGACTTCTCCTTCTTCTTATCCTTCCAAGATTTCTACAAGGATTCTCTTCCTTGGCCTTGCTCATACAGGTATTTATCCTTCTTTATGGCCTCAGTCAAGGTCTTGGGCTCATCATACCTAATATTTTCTTTATAAAAGGCTATCAATCCACTCAAAAACCTTTGTATCTTTACCTTTTCATCGTTTATAAACCCAACATATTTTAACAATCCTAAGAACTTCTTCTCATATTCTGCCATAGTCATGCTTCCCAGGCTGAGTTCAAAGAACTCCTACAGTTTCTTGTCATAGAAATTCTCTGAGAGGTACTCCTTCTGGAATTACTTGAACTGCTTCCAATTGATCCTATTCTCATTAATATGTTCATCTTTCTTCAGTTGATCCCACCACATTGCATCTTTCCTGTGTAAATGGTAGGTGGAAATTATGGCTTCCAGGTTTGATGATTAATTATGCAATTGAAAATATCTCTTGAGTCCAAGAAACCATGCTTCGACATCATCTTCCCTTTCTTTTTCACCATCAAAGGAGGGTGGCTTAAACGTCCTCATCTCTCCTTGCAAACTTTCCACTTCCTGTCTCCTTCTTTGGTGCCTAACAGGAGGCACCTTTAGGCTTCTTATGGAATCTTCTGATGCATAAAACTTTCTAGCCGAGTAAGGAGGTGAGTGGTGTCTATGAGCTCTACTAGCACTTCTGGGATGACTAGCTCTTCCATGATCATATCTTCTTTCATGACACCTACCTTCATCCTCTTGATTCGATCCATTCTTGGCTTGAATTTGCAACTGATTTAAGCTCTGCAACACTTGAGAATTTATCTAACTTTTCTCCCTCATCAACCTCTCATTGTCTTCCTTGTAGCTTTGCACTTCCATATTCAAGCCTCTTACCATTTCTAGCAATGTTTCTTGCTCTCCTATGCTCTTGCGTCCATTGGATTTTGTCTATGCATTACCCACTCTGGTATTTTGGCCTTGGGCCTCTTATCATGGATGGAGGCTCCCTCTCCTTCTTCCATTTCTTGAATACTCATTCTAAGATGATGTGTTTAAACCCCTTAATTCTGCAAAATGTGCAAGTGACCATTTTTTTAGAATTAAGCATATGATAAACAAAATTTGCCAAACCATGTTACAGGTCCTTTTTCTTATCAATTCTTTAAGAACATATATGTATCAATCTGAATCATATAACACATCCATGTTATCCTTTGGATGATACATAATTCAATTATGCACAGGTTCTTCTTTCAAACCACCTTCCTAGGTGACCACGACTCAAAACCGCGGGCTAAATACTTCCTTAGCACTTTCCTATCTTGAAAACAACAATTCAGCCATTATCCCTTCTTCCCTCAGCTCTCAACTTCATGTGACCATGGTCGTGACCATGCTCTTAGCCGAAAAAGCACTTATCCAGAGCTTCGGGACTTTAGAAATTCAGAGGTTCTCTCAACTCCAACTTCCAATTATCCGGAGTGTCTAATTTCCGAATACTTGAAGGATGCATTGATCGACAGTCCTCAATCATTGTTTAGATATACAGTCAATAGGAGCTCTGAGACTCTGACTTCAGGAGTTCCAGACTGTCCACACTCTCCATCCTCGTAAAGTGCCAAGTCTTTAGACTGCAGGATATGCTGCCACATATACTCTCCCGATCAATGGTGTGGATTTACTTCACCCTTTGGAGCTTCTAGGGTTTCACCTTCATCCGATGTAATATGCTCATATGGGGCAATCTGCACCGTTGATTTCAAATTAGATGTAATCTGGGCCGTTGATATACTCTATCGGCGATCGAAAATCGGTGATCGACGAATTTTATTGCCAAATGAAAATTTCATCAAAATCTATTGACCCTCGACCATCGATCATCGACAATCGAATATTTTCTTTGGTCAATCTTCAACACTTCACCAACTTGCTGATCCTTGACCATCGGTCATCGGTGACTTTCCTTAGTGAGCCAAGGTCATTTCACAATATCTTCGATCCTCAACCATTGACAATCAAACATATCCTTGCTGATGTGGCATGGAACGTCATCATCCCCTTCCTCCTTCAGCCATCGGTAGTTTCTCTTCGGAAAATATTTAAACTTGGCACTAATCCTACCAACACCTAATCATCGGGCATCGAAGTTCAAAGATTTTCTTTGGCCGATATTCAACACTTCACCCAATTCACCGAAGTGCTTAACCTGTCCTTCCACTGCTTGATCCAATGGATGAGAAAGGTCCCGAAGGGATCCTAAATTGATGGTCTGCGTACCTTTGCGACTTCGGGATTCGACACTTTTCACTTGTGGAGACTTGAAAAACCCCAGAGTACAAAGTCTCCAGACTATGAGATCTACTACCGCGTGTCTTATGGAATCAATGGTTGACGGGCTTCAAGATATTTTCATGCATGCAACATGAGGGCTCGCTTCTCCCGGAGTGTCGATCCTTCGAACCACCACGATATCTACGACTCACATTCGCTCATGCGCCAATATGACATCTAAAACTTAAACCTACTAAACCTTTTGTTTCTCCTTCATCGGATGACACTTGTTCACTTTCCCTCTGATCCAACAATCTTGGATATCTCTTAATCCCATAGTGGTGATCGCCCCCGAATTCGAAAGGGGTGGTCATGATCCTTTGATCCATTACAAAGGATATCTGACATTCTAGCTCCTACGTAGACTCTGAAATGCCATTCCTCCTGAGATTTTCAACTTCAAGGTTGGAATTAGATCTCAACCACAAGACTCTAACCAACAAACCCAACCCATACTAGCCTGGTGTTTCAACCTGGCTCTGATACCAATATGTAACATACCCTACCACCCACAGGTCGGGGTATGCTACCTTCAATCCCACCCTTGAACTCCTTTCTCTTACCGATACCTTTTTAAATTAATAAGGATGCATAAAAGAAAAGATCTAATGACATGCACATCAATAACCAACAAGCATGCATATTCTAAGATTTAATTAAACGATAAATAAATACACAACTAAATAGATTCATATACAGGTAAATAATACCATAACAGAGAGCACTTATATTTATAAAAAGAAGACACCAACTGGCTGCAGAACAAGGACATTCCACCCAAATCGTAGACGCTATTGTTCCAAATCTCAACAGCAGTGTCACCCTTGAGCTAGGGATATGAATCCACAAGGATGGTTCCAGAGTGTTACTTGGCTCCCCAAACTAGTCAACACTGAATCTCTCACAGGATTTCCCAGCACTCGCAGCAATCCAAGTATCCATCTCTCTTCTACCCAGCCTGCACCACCCAATAGAATGGACCTCCACCCTTATTTTCCATGCAGTCCCTCATGCAATCCTTCTCCTTTCAGGGCTCTAGCACAACTAGTCCAAAATATCAATGATGGAAATATCAGGACTCACAGTTGTGAACAAAGCTGGACACGGGCCAACGCATATCAGACATGTAGGCCTCAAGTCATGGTTGGATTACACCAACGACCACTATAGCCAACAATACCATGGCTACTCTTTAGTAGTTCATTTTCGTTTCCCAAGCCAAGACACAGATTAGGATGGATGAATGAGTGATAGGTAAGGATGGGATGAATGAACGAGTGAGAAAGTGAATGAATGCATGAACTAGTGAAAAAGTGGATGAATGAATAAGTGAATGAAGGGGCAAACGAGCAAATGAGAGAACCCCCCCAACAGACCAGGGGTGGGTTTAAGTAATTCGTGGGGAATCAAGAACCTCTCGACCTTCCCCCAAGAAGCCCACATAATTGATCCACTCCCTTATACAAAAGTGTAATTAAAAATAGGAAATAAACATTTATCCCCTCAAGCCCCCTCTCTTGTGGAATCATATCCCCCTATAAGTCTAGTCCTTATCCTTCTAGAATCCATCGATGTTTTTATTATTAATAATGATCAAAACATTACATTTATTAGGAACACTGCCTTCTTTTAATTGTTTGGGCCCTCTGGCCTGTTGATAATTAACAAAATACATTATTTAATATGGGGCTCAAAACTTGGGGTGTTACAAGTGTACCTATTTGTGAATAAACAAGATCCACATATTGAGCATGACTAATCACCTACTCTTCATTGATGACACCACCCATGGAAACATCAAAGGCTATAGGACCAATGAGTGATTTGGTAAACCACTCAGACAATAGTTGATCGGGAAGGGGAACTTTGATTAAGCGTCTTCTCCTCCTCCACTCATGAATATGATCGAAAATGTGAGTAGATGAGGATTATTTAAATGAACTCAAAATTTTGGTTCCTGTCTCGTATCATATTGGTAACTGGTAATGCATTAAGAAATCCATATCTAAGGTGTTGAAATCATTGGAGAATGCTCATGGAAATTTTATATACCATTTGACTGCCGAAACCATAAGAGTTCATTGGAAAATACGTAATCTAATGTAGTCAACCATCAAAGAGTTGGATGAACACCAAATATGGAATTTCATGACATGGTTACTTGGGTCTTCTCCTGATCGACAATCAAACTTAGCATTTTATGATGGTAACTTGGCAGGTATGACCAACCAATAAGGAGAAATAAAAATAGGATCATTCAAAATCCTAGATAAATCCGGTAAACACAAAATAACAAGAAATGACAGTTGTCTGTTTACTTAAGGAAACTAGTAATTTGAGGAGGTAGTCTCATAGGTATAACATTAGGACCATAAGAATTCTGTAGATAGTTAGAGGGTACTGTCAAATTCGGTGGTGGAGGGTTTTGAGTAAAATATCCAACATGAGTTGGTTGATTGGCTAAGCTTCCTTGGAAAGGAACATTAGACTGAAAACCTTGACCCTGGGTAGGATTCATAGAACCTGGATATGGTTTCCTGGGATTAGGGGGTACAAAATAATTAACTTGAGGATTTTTCCCCCCAGGTGGTTGTTGATTGCCTTGGAAAGGAAAATTTGAAGGTTGAGATTGTATTCCAGGGATATATTTCATATACACTGGGTTATGACCCACAACTTGGGGCTACCCCCCAACTTGAGGTTTCCCCCCAAATTAAGGTTGCCCCTCAACTTGAGGTTGGCCTCCAACAGAAATTTGTAAAATAAAAGTGACAAAGTTACTTGTACCTCCAACTTGATTGGAGCTACTAGGTCCAGGATGATGAGATCCTCTAGGTGGAGGTGGAGGAGGAATGTTAGGCACCCTGGAGAGATCCTGAGTAGGTGTAGGAACAAAACTACTAGCAACATTATACCCAGGAGGAAAAAAATGATTAGGCCCTCTAGATGGAATCTGAGAAGGATTATAAATAGAAGTATTGAGAGAGTTATACCTAGGTGGAAGTGATGGATTTGATCTAAGAGGAAGTGGTGTTCCAATATGATCTTGAGTGATTACCGCACTTCCGATAGAAACAAGCGTAACTTGTGGGACCATGGTAGAGCTAGTGAGATGGAAAGGAAGAATTGTATGAGAACCAACCAACAATTGATCTAAGACTGTGAAAATATTATTGGTAGTGTCGGTAAAATGATATAAAGGTATTGTATAAGAAATGGAAGTCACAGGTGTATGTGATGCCATAGGTTGATTAGAGGTCCACTAGCGTAGGTGACTCATTCCTAGTTTTTCAAAAATGTCGTGTCTCGAAGAGGTCCTCCAAAGAGAATGGACAGGGACAAAAGAGATAGGATTAAAAACTCTAGTAGTATGAATTAGAGTTCTAAACGATTCACTCTGAAAGGGTGGATCATCTACACCAGACTCTATGTGAGGAATAGTAGGTATTCTAGTATAATATTCTGCAACAATGTCTCCTGATGAATTTATCCGAAGAAAAAGTGGATCTTGTACAACACTCAATAACAGATTTATAGGAAGTATTGATTCCTCCAATGGAGTATAACTTCCAATATTAGAGGCTATGCCGTTATTGACTGCTCCTCCAGGAGAACCCTCTCGTGAGTTAGGAAGCAAAGGAGTGTATTATTCTGTATCTTTCGAAGGTAACCCTTGCATCCTACGTGAACGACGAGGGCCAATGTTGGTTGCACCAAATAAAGAATGAACCAAATCTATGGCCAACAAGAGAAACCAACAACACTCACTAATAAAATCTAGATATCAAACACGCAAACAAACCTTCTTATTTTGAATTCGCTAGTTAGTGATGAAATCCAACATCGCAAAATAAAGACAAGAAGGAGTTGGGATAAAGAGGGTGGAAAAGTTACGTTGACGACCTGCTTAATGTACTTACACCCTAGTGAAAGATCCCACACATAATCATGGGTATACCCTTCAAGGAGACCGAGTGAGTTTGGCCAACATCGATTCAAGGTACCGTGAAGAATTTCTCCTCCACACTCACCTCGTGTAAATATTCTAAAGAGATAGGCCACTAAGGTTACCAATTACGACAATGATTCTTGGGGAAGCATTCGATAGTTTGATCCACGTGCAAGGGCAGGGTATCTCAGCCCAAAATCAACTCGAGAAAGTCCCCACAAGATTTTCTTCTCAAGTGACCCCCAATAATATGCGCAATCTCTACACTAAGACAAGCAAAGCAGGGTGAGTAAATATGTCGGTCCTAATGCGACCTTGTGATTTACCCTTGTGTTAGAAGGGCTTCCAAGGAAAAAATGTAACAAGTGGATTTGAACTCTCCCTATCACAAGATACTATTGTGTGTTTTGATGCTTTGGAGAGTGTGACTTACAACCTATTTCAAAGTGCTATATTAGCTAATGTTGGTGTATAAAAGTTCTAGAAAATAAAAGTTGCTAATAGATTTTAAAATTACGTTGTATTTTAAATGTTGTTTTTTACTCAAAAGGGAAACGGAAATGAAACTGATGATGTATTTGACCTTGACCCAATAAAATGCAAGAAGAGATAAAATGAAATCGTTTCATTCAATGAACTCTAGTTACAGTAGGGATAAGGTTTCTCTTTCCAGAATACAAAAGTTACTAAGCACAATTTCTCAATCTTTGAATGCTATGGATTTCAAACAATCAAAACATACTAAATCTTACAATTTTCTCTTTTCAACAAATATTTGAATGAAAATATTTCTTACAAAGACTACAAAAATAAGAATAAACTTAAGTCCTTTCCTTTTCAAATCAGAACAGAGACATAATCCAAAAAAGAAAGAATGGTCTAAGAAGATTAATGCACTCTCAACACTATTTCCCAAATCAAACTCATAATGCAATAAAAAAATGAAAATATAATAAAACCTTTTGTCGAATGCAAAAAAAAATTGTTTCTTAATCAACATCAATCTAGAACTTAAAATCAATTCAAAACTCAAAATAAATCAAGAACAACTTATCAAACAAGCACCCAAGAACAAAGCCTTAAGATTATACCCTTGCGATAAGAAGTAAAAGATGAAATTTACAAACCTTATGAAGAATACTCTCAATCCTTGAAAATCAATCAAATCCAAGATTAATATATGTAAGCCAATCATTCACCAAAGCTAAAAATTCATCCCGAGCTGTAAAGAAAAATCTGGGCCAAGAAAAGAAAATTGATTGTCACTCCAAAAATTCCTACAGGAATCGTCGCAGGATGCAAAATGGTACAGTGCGACGATGTAGGATCATCACGGGATGTAAGTAAGGCACAATGCAACATTATCACCCTGGTCCACACAATAAGAGTGTGACAATGAAGAATCGTTGCAGCTCGAAAACAAGATACAATGCAGCGATCTTGGAATATAAGAAAAATTTGGAAGAATGACAAAATTTCTCAATGAACTTTCATAACCAGGGAGTCAAGATGGATTACCCACAGACTCAGAGGATGAAATGATCAAAAGAAGGCAGGCTAAAAGAAAATAATAAGAAAAAAAACAAAATAAGTCATTTCCCCGGTATGGTCACCAATTTTGTTATCAGACAAATCGGTAAGTACAGACACAAACTAATCTCTCTAACTTCAACACGAAGCTAGAACAAAACAAGACATAATACAAACGTCTCCTTAGACTTCATTGTTATATAAACTAGTTCAGAGAGGGACAAGTGACATACCTTTTAAATGATGCTTGATCCTCGCTAGTGTCATCCTTGTCTCTCCATCTTTGGATTTGCATGATGGTGAACCTATTTAAAAATCACAAACCAACAAAGAGAGAGAACAAAGATATATATATATTCCAATGTATTATATGTATAAGATAAAGGAGTTATACAATAAAAGTAAAGACAGATTTATAGGGAAGAAATGTATTGATGCATTATATTAAATGGAAGTGGAGAATACAACCCATGCCTTGATGTTGCAATGTCCCTTCCAATGGCTCTTTGATCCAACACACACACACCTTTTCTCCAATGCCTTTGATGAAGAAGATCCACAATATGAATTAGAGAGTTAAATCAAATCTATCTCAAGTATAATCTATAGCATAAATCTTCATGCATAAGCAAGCCTTAACCTTTTCCATAAGAGATCCCTCTTTATATAGCGTGGAAGAGAGATGGATGAGGAGATTAGGATGATCCCACTAAATCAAAGAAGCATGTAAGATCCAAATCGATCGGAGGCCACCTCATATTCTAGAAGATTCCCTTCTATAACATTCATGAATTTCACTTTTCCCTTATTTAAGCATCATCACACCCTATGAACAAGCAACCTACGATGACGTCGTAGTCCATATTTGGTGTAGTGTGCGATGATTAAGCATCGTTGCACATCAAGAATAGAGCAGGGTGTGATGATTTCCTTTTTCATATTTTTTAAGGAAGAAAATGTAAACCACTTTTCTCATGGACAAAGTCTCTTTTAGTGTTTTTAGGGAACATGGAAGTGAGTTATGCACATGTCATTAGTTGATCACTGAGGTGACCAAAATAATGTGTAACAACCAACTGCTTGGGAAGGATGTTACACCCAACTATAAATGTTTTTTCCAAATATCAATAGAAAGTCACCTATTAGCACCCAACATTTTCAATTAATATCATGTGCACACACAAATGAAGTTGTGTGTGCCCATTCCAGTTTTGTGCACGCCCAAGAGAATGCATGAATATTGACAAGAATCTTGTGTTGGAGCGAGTTTTGATATTGTGTGCCAAGTCCAAGGTCTATCAAATGTGCATCGGTCTAAGTTTTGGGATGCACACCATAAATCAAGAAGAAGCATGTCATAATAAATAAAGGAATCATCGAGAAATATCCCTAAATGATTACTTCCAACAACACAAGGGAACGTGGAGTAGACAAAAGATGATTTATCAAGGTAGTTAAAATTTCCCCTATTATAGAAAGGATACGTGGAATTCAAGTAGGTGACATAGGCGTGTGAGATTTTTAGTCGATAGAGAGAGTGGAGAATAATTGATATAGAAATATCTCCAGAGTCAAGAAGGGTATAAAAAGAATAAATGACAACAAATAAAGGGTTGTTGAATCAATTCACTAGGTCATTTTTGTTGTCTATTGTTGAAGAGCTTGCTATGAGCCTATATAGTATGGTAATTTTGTAATTCTTTTGAATGTAATTATGAGTTTGTCACATGGGAAATGTATAAAAGTATGTGCATGGTGTAGTGTATTGTAATTCTTGAAATTATCTAAGGGAATATGAGACTTTGTTGCTGTCGATGCATGATTTTATTAATGTGTGCTTGTGTTTGATGGAACAAGGAATATAATAAAGCTGCAACAATTTTGATCTATCATGTGTTACTTATGTGGAATTTGGATATGTGTGTTTATTGTTTTTGTATATTAATAATAGCAAGTTGTCAATTACAGGATGTATAAATGTCAACCCTGATGGATATTTGAGTGTTTATCCCTTGATCTCCTACATAAGACGAGATGGTCTTTGTGATCCTCATAGCATCTTGGGTGAAACCTCCTTCAACCTTGGCTGAATATTGATATGTCGATTCTTTGGGGTTTTTGTTTTCCAACTCTGTATGAACCATGGGTCTTAACCCCCCAATGTTGAAAAGGACATGAATAAGTGTGAAACGACCCAACAAATGGTTTTATTTCCAAGACCTAAAATCCTTGTATTGAATGACGAAGGAAGAGAATGAGATAGTATCCATCTCGGGAGGAAATTCAAGATAGGATAGCTATGAAGGAACATGATTTTTCCCTACGAGAAACTCAAGGTATAAGAGTAAATGTGAAGATATGGAAAGATAAGTATCTCTACATTGATAGGAATGAGACGTTCTTTGATGAATTTACCTATGTGTTATATGAATGGATTAAAAGGTAGCCTTTCACTAATACTTCTTTGAGACCACTAGAGCCAATAGTTTTGGACCAAGCCATAGTTGAGAGGATGAAGGAATTGGAAACCAAGTGGGTTCGAGCCATTGAATTCTACTTTTATCAAGTAAAGGAGGGATATATTATTGAATTTGGGGTGTACACTGATTCTTTCAACAAGGGTGAAAGAAAATTTGTGAAAGTTCTGAGGAAATGAATGCTAGAATAAATCCCACTCTGGATAAAGATATTGTTCGTGGAGAAAGGGTCGATGCGCATGGAGCTCGACAGGATGGTTGAGTATAATCCCCTAGCATTGGCGGGGGGGGGGGGGGGGGGGGGGGGGTGAAATGATAGGGAAAAAGTGAGAAAGGAGATGGATCCATTGAAGAGAGTCTATAAGTTGTTAGAATGAGGTGAGGAATGGGATGGAACCAAAGGAGTGGAGGAGAGAAAGAGGTGAGAGATAAGAAATAAGAGTTGACAGGGAAAAGAGATTATTTTATTCAATACTCAAAGATTGAGAAATTACAACCTTTGGAGGTGTTTGATCCGTGAACCTGGTTCAGGATCCTCTTAACAGTGCTCAAACTGTGCCTTTTGAATGCCTTCTCTCATAATATACTAATCACCTCAAGGGAAGGGAATGGATTCGATGGGAGAAAAAGGGCTAGAGAGGGAATGATGAGGCAATAACTCACAAAAGGATGCAATTACTTGGGCAAGGAAGGAAAGAGAATCCAGGCAGAGTTTCACCGTTTTAATGCATGAACATGGAATGAGACCCCAAGACCTACTTTTATATGAAAAAATGATAGTTATTCGGTTGGGGGGTGGGCTACAATAGGTGAATTGGTTGGGAAACTGACTGTAACCTGTAAAATCCATTGAATTCCCTGCAACTTTTGGAGGTATAAGTGGGTTGTCTAATGTGCATCTAGCATATGTACATGGGCGGTCTAGCATGCAGCAAGTTTATGTACGTGGGAAGTAGTGTAGCAGACCGTGTACATGCTCTAAAAACTGTTTTTTTTAAATTAAGTTCCTCAATAGTGATTTGGAAAATTATGCAAGTAAGAAGGCCAATGCCATGTATGCATGAGTAGGGAATTTTAGCGATATAATAGATGCCCCCTAATGTGTGAGGTCAGAAGAGAAACTTATGGCCGAAATACATTACAGTATCTTTACCAGCACGAAAAAGAGTGAGCCCGGGACTAGAGTTCAAGAGGTGCCATATAAAAAACAACAATTGTCTCTCCGAGGAAGGCATACCCATGCTTGGGATGAACTAAATCATGGATTCCAATCAAATACACTACAGATCCATGTCATATAAATATATAAAGTATAGTCGGGAGCAATACACAACGGATCTACATCTCAAAATCATTCGAATATCAATAAGTACAATATGCATATTCAAGAAGTATTTATGCTTGAGACCGGATATGAGGACTGCATATCTCGAGAAACAACTTCAATATATTCATCTTCTCATGTAGGAGTATAATGGGAGTGTAAGACTCACTACTATGTGGTCTTCGATAAGCCGTCGATAAAATAATGGAGGATATCGACGATCAGGCAAAGAACTTCATTGATTTCGAATTTGGAATTGATTGGACTCTCGGGATGGCCGACTTATGAAATTCAAGAGAAAAAATATAGAAAGGCCAACTTAGGTTGGATAAAACTTCCCTTAGACAAAAAAACCAAAGATGATCAGACCCAAGAAGCATAACATTAACATAAGCCTATGATGCAGGAGGCACCGCAAACTCTCCATATATTTGGAAGAGTAACCAAATGGAGGAGGACATAGATCTATGTATCTAGAACAACTTCCTAAGGTCATACTACATCCCAATGCTTGGTGAAAAAACAAAAGAATGTGCTTTGTCCAAGGGTGACTATCTTTGCTGCCAAAAAAAGAATAAAATAATTCTACGTTACAAAGGAGGAACTAGTGTCATGAGCAAGAAAACTGGTTCCGAGTTCATGGAACATACTAATGCTCAAGGAAAGGAGACATGTGTAGGATAAGGACACTCGAGGGAAATTCCTCCATGGATCAAGGTGTCATATCGCAGAGGAAATAAATGTTGCAATGCTCGCATATAAGGAATGATTCAAAGGTTTAGTTGAGAGCAACATGGAGTCAACATTAGGCGAAATACGCAAAGATGAGACCCACAATGTGATTAAGCATGACACAACACGACTCCTATGTAAATTTTACGATCCGAGAGAAGGTAATCTCGGTATTTTTTCACGTTTTAGAGAGTCTAAAAAACATCAAAAGAAGACTCCATGGAGTACCTTTTTTCACAATTAGTCCAATTAGCTCGAAAAGGGGTTAAAATTGCACCAAAAAGACTTATTTTCAAAACCATTTTAATGAGTGTGACAAAGACAAGATCACTCGGCTATCTTTTCAATTTTAAGGAGTCTGAAAAGAGCTTAACTATGGACTCACAACGGTTTTTTGAGTTTAGTCTCCTTAGCTCAAAAAAGTATAAAATTATCTGAGGAGAACTCTCCCGAAGAGAGAAATCTCCTGAGGCGTACCTTTTTTCCTGAATAATCTACTGGCTAGAAAAGGGTTAAACTAATTCCAAGTAGATGTTCTTCTGGACTAGTTTAACGAGTGTGAAGGAACAAGGTCACTCAACGATATTTTAAATTTTAGGGAGTCTGAAAAGAGATTAACTATGGACTTTGGGGGTTCCTTTTTCTTAAGTAATCTCCAAGCCCCAAATAAATGTGATAAACCAAAACCAAGGAGAATATTCCTTTTTCAAAAATGTAGTCCCTCGGGCCTGAAAAAAGGTCAAACTTATGCCGGAGAATACTCTTCTAGCAAACCGAACTTCCTAGAGAATACCTTTATTCGTAAAATTAGCCATCCAGACCGGAAAAGAGGTAAACTATCATGAAACATGTGTGCCTTCAAATTTGATTTTGGCAAGCGTGAAGGACTACACGATCACTCAACAATCTTTTCATTTTTAGAGAGTCTGAAAGGGCTTAAAGAAGACTCCAAGGGGTTTCTTTTCTCAATTAATCTAGGCGATATTGAAGAGAATAAATATAGTCCCATTGGATGTTGCTTTCAAAATTTACAATGAGCTTGAAAACCAACAAATTGTGCTCATTTAGGGAGTCGCGTGGGTAAGGCCAAGGACAATAATCAACAAGAAGAATGAGGCTTCATGGAATACTCAAGGAAAGACTAATAAGGACTCCCAAGCTATAGATAAACTTAGAGCATGGATGCCAAAATGCAGTAAAGGAGCTACCTAGAGCGTCCATGTAGAGGAAGGCTCTACCACCTAATTACAACACTTCTAAAGCCACTATGAAATTCATGTGTCTCACTTTGGTGGGGTCGATCCTATGGCAAAGTGGAAAAGACAAAGAGATGCAGAAAGTAGAAATGAAACCATAGCATATATGAAAAAGTTGGAAAAAATGACTTTTACCAAAGGATGACGAAAATGTAACCGATCCCAAAAACTAATCACCAAAGCGAAAGGATATAAGTACTAGAACGACTGGTGGATAACTCAAAAATGAACTTGAGTAGCCACCAAGCCAGGAAAAATGACAAAGGAGACCAAAAAGGGGCAAAAAGGGTCAAAAAGGGTCAAAAAAGTCTATAAATAGAAGTGGACAACTCATTTTTACCATTGTAAATTGAAAATTAACCAAAAGGTCAAAAAACCCCTTTGTTAAAAGAGTGGATTTTGGGAGCTACAGTGGATGAAACAACCTTCTATTTGGACCAAGTAAGTACAAACTACCTATTCTTTTAGTTCAATTCTTTCTTTTTAGTTTAGTTTTAAGTTTGGGAGGGGTGCGCTCTTGTAAAAAGGGTGTGCATGCATGTACGTGGGTTGTCCAAGGCTAGCCCGTGTATGTACTCAAGCAAAATAATAAGCATCCCAACTATACACGCAATTGTGTAGTAAACAACCCACATACACTCTCCTTTGCATTCAAAAAATATAAAATCAAGCATTAAATCCTATCCTCTTTTGTCATGTGACAGGATGTATGTTCACTGGAGGGATAGAGAGCATGAGGAGCTTGACATCCTAGTCAAGGAGGACCCTATGGCCATCGTCGCACTGAAATAGTGCAGATAATGGAAGTTCTTCCATTTATGAGGGCACAAACGAGGTTTCTCAATGCTCTCGTGGAGTATTGGCATCCCGATGCAGAGGCATTCATGTTGGAGGGTCAATCACTGACCCCAACTACAAAGGACATCTACTTTTTGACTGGCCTCTAGAGAACAAGGGAACCAATTAACTTGAGGACTTTTCCTTTGGGGTCGTTCAATATTGAGGATTACATTAGCATGTACTGTGAGGTTGGCACTGAGAAATTAGGTTCTCAAGTGTCGATCCACAAGATCACCAACCTCTCTTTACAAGTGATCCTACTTCTGATTAGTCAGATTATTGGATCCACAACACTCCACCAAGACTCACGTGCACATATGCATTGTTCCATTCAGTGTTTGGAGGCAACCATTTTTAACAGGAGTACCACACTGCTTGTATGCATGAAGAGACAACTCATAGGGTGGTGTCAACGTACCAACAAGAAATTTGTGTTTGGTACCATTCTATGCTCCTTCTTCTTTGAGAGGTTTCCCAGTATCAGTCTTGGAGAAACAGTACAGGGGCATTTAGCTCCCTTCCCAACAATGAGAAGGTGGGAAGCTTTACTGCCTAGACAGTGTGGAGGGAGGAATATAGAGGCCTTCAATGATAAATGTTTTGAATAATGGGCACGTTAGATCCTAGTGATCGAGGATTACCCCTATGTAGGGATCAACTTCATCAAATATTCATACATACCCGTACCTCCTAGGGAGGAGCGTGGTGAGATAGGTAACATATATTTTTTTAAGTTTATTAAATTTTTAATTTTCATATATATCCTTTTTATGTGTGTGTAGAGTACTAAATTGTGAGTTTTTTATGTACATATGTGAGGCTTGTTTGACTGACAGACTTCGCCAAGACTCGACATCATCCTCGACCAGAGGCAGGACCAACAATAGGAGGAGGACCAATAGCTGCGGGAGGACCCCTAGCCGGAGAGGCTGACAGAGTCTTATGACAAGTGGAGTGAAACCTCACTGCGGTCACTCATGTCATTCCTATGGCCAAGATCGAGGATCTCCCCTCGGCTATGCAACCACATGTAGTAGGGGTTCCTTGGACTTGGTCCAGTTGTTCAGGCGTCTTCGTTCACTACATCAAGGCCAATAGGCCTAGGACCTAGATAGTGTCAGACTATTCATATGTTGACAATACTTTGTGTACTATTTTTTGAGGGCATAATCCCAACAATGTAGACCGATGACTTTTGAGGCTTTCATGCCCACTTTTGTACTCACAACATTATTTTTTGGACACATATATATATATATATATATATATATATATATATATATATATATCTTTCTTTCTTTATGGATAACATTTTTTACAAATGTATTTACATGTGTATGTGTGTGCTTTTCTTTTCGTATGTGAGCAAAATGACAATATAAAAATTGATTTAATAGAGTATATGTTAAATGATTAAATCTCCTAGGAACATGGATATATGTAATGTAATCAAAAGCTCATTCTAAGAAACGTACCCTAAGGAATCGTCGGTGAAGAGTCGGATCATAAATGCAATAAACCCCATTTAACTAGGACACAACCAACTGAGCATCTAAGTAAACCCATAGGTGAGAAATTCCATGTGACAAAGCATCATGTAGCAATTCTATCACTTTTTTGTACTCGGAAACATTATTAGTTGTATTTCCTAGACAAATACCTCTAGAAGATAGCAACTGGCCTCTAAGTGTGAATATCACCTGAGTTGCAGAAGCAAGCCTCTAAGTGTGTCAGCTAGCATCATTCGCAAACCCAAAGTAAAACTCTGATTCATTTGACATCTGCAATAGTGAAAAAGTAGACATAAATAACTACACGTCCACAAAACAAAAAATAAAATAAAATTATAAATGACTATACATATATACAAGAATCCACCTAGGTGACCAACCTAAGAGTATTACTTCTTAAGGTAGAGCCCATTTCTAGTCTTCGCTAAAGCATTTCCCTCAAACTCAACTAGATGGTAAGAACCCTTCTCTAAGACCTCTTTCACAATGAAAGGTCTGAACCACATGGGTTTGAACTTGCCTACCCCCAGGGGATCTTTGTATTGATCATAGACCAGAACAATATCGCCTTCAAAGAAAATATGAGAGTGAACAGACCGATCATACTAACACTTGACTCATTACTTATGAGCCTCGTTGGCCAAGGTTGCATCACAGAGTTGCTCACCGAGCTGCTTGAGATATAGAAGGCATTCCTCAAGTGGTGAAGTGTCTGATAGTGACTGTACTACCAACTTTAAAGAAGGGATCTGACATTCAATAGGTAAGACTGCTTCCAACCTGTATACGAGTTGAAAAGGTGAAAAATCGGTGGTAGTCTTCACAAATGTTCGATAGGCCCACAATGCTGAATACAACAACAAATGCCAATTTGATTTGGTAGAATTGATCGTGTGATGAAGAACAGTCTTAAGATAATTATTCACAACTTCCACATGACCATTCGCTTGCGGGTAGTAGGGTGATGAATGATCCTATTTGAACCTCAACTTTGATGTTAATTCAGTCATCATTTTATTCTGGAAGTGAATGCCATGGTTAGTGACAATCTCTTTCGGGATAACAAAACTTTCTACTATCTGATTAAAAATGAAAAGGGTTGCAGTTTCGTTGTTGTTACTAAACATCGGCATAGCTTCGACCCTCTTCGTGAAGTAGTCTACTACTATGATGATGTAACGATTCCCCCTGGCTGAAGTTGGGTGACATGTAGTAAAATCGATCCCCCACTTGGTGAAAGGACCAAATGAAATGACTGGAAGCATAGGAGTCAGGTGTGCCCACATATTTCGACAAAAGATTTGGCATGGGTGGGACTTCTTCACTGCCTCAAGACAATCTTTGAGTAACGAGGACTAGAAGTAACCTGCATGTAGAATTTTTTGGGTTGTTTCCAACCTAGACAAATGACCGCCACATGCTTCCTTGTGATAGTCATTCAAAACGAGCTCTACTTATTCATGTGTGAGACATCGTCAAAGAATGCAATTTACGCCTCAAAGATACAAAGTGTTATTGAGTATAAGATAGTTTCACGCTTGGTGTCGAATTTGTCGACGCTCATCGCGAGAAGAAGAATTGGGGCACTACAAAGTCTGAAGATACATAAGTATATCTCCATACCAAGGGTACAAAGATGCAATTAGAAAAATATCTTCTTTAATAAGAGACTCTTTGGGAATAATATCACTAGATTCGACTGATAGCTCCGAAATTAGTTCAGAAAAGACCAATGAATTTTTAGATTTCACAGAAACAAAATACAATTCAAACTCCTATAGGATAACTATCCATCTACTGATATTTCTGCTAATGACCCATCGTTTTAACACATACTGGAAAGGGTTGATGACGACAATGACTATGGTATTGCGAAGCAATACATAATGACAGAATTGTTGGACAACGTGGACATCTGCCAAAGCAATCTTCTCAACATGAGAGTAGTTGAGCTCTAGACTGACTAGGCCTTGGCTAAGATAATATATAACGTTCTATTCAAGCATGTCATCCTCCTGGACCAATACCATCCGATGGTTGTCTTCTCAGTAGAAAAATACAACAATAAATATTTGTTATAATCAGGAGGCCGAAGTAGAGGGGCAGATGTCAGGGCACGTTTCAGCGCTTCAAAAGAGCATTGAGTAGCTTCATCCCAGTAGAATAGGACCCCTTTTTTTATAAGATGCATGAACCCTTTAGTGATCTTGAAATAATCAACGACAAAACGCAGAATAAAATTCACTTTTCCCTATAACCTTTGAAGCTGGGGTATTTTGCACAGGGGAGGAAATTAAACTATCGCCTCAACCTTGAAAGTATCGACCATGATACCTGTTGTCGATACAATGAAACCTAAATGATGACCTAATGTTACTCAAAAAATTCACTTGTTAGGATTCAAGCGAATCCGATAGTAGTGAAATCGCTCACAGATTAGTCGAAGGTGGGTGGGATGATCAGATCTCTTGCAAGAACATGATGCTAGATCATCGAGGTATGCCTCGACTATGTGTCTAAGGTCGTGAAAAGAAAACGACATGGCTCATTGAAAGGTAGCTCCAGCATCCTTCGAGACAAAAGGAATCTTTCGATATGTGAAGGTACCCCAAGGACAAATAAAATTCATTGTATGTTGGTCCTTGGTTTTGACTTGAATCTGATTTTATCCCGAAAAACCGTAGATGAAAGAAAAGACTTCGCAACCTGCACATTCATGAACAATCTAATCGATAAGTGGGGTTGGAAAATTGCATTTCGGGCAAACCTTGTTCAAATCATGGAAATCCATACAAAAATGAATCTTGCCCTATTTCTTGTTGACAAGAGTCGGGTTTGACACCCATTCTGTCAATTGTACTAGGTAGGTAAAAATGGCTTTGAGAATTTTTTCCACTTCTTCCTTGATTGTTGTTGTTTTTCAATGATTGACTGGACGAAGCTTCTATAGGACCGATTTTTCATCAGGATAGATCGTGATTTTGTGTTCGATGATTCGTGGGTCGATGCTCGACATCTCCTCGTAATACCAGGAAAAAACGTCGCAGAACTCTTTGAATAACTCAGTGTAAATTTGAATTTTCTCGAGGGAGAAATCCGCTCCAACGAAAAAATTATCCACAATGCCAGGGGTTATGGATATATCGATTGGAATCATTGTGGCAATGCTTTCAATGTTACCCTCAGTTTAAACTTCGTGCATAGCCATAAAATTGATAGGACAAGGGTCCTCTCCATTCATGGTCAAAATGAATTCTCCCACCTCTATTCTCCTAAGCTCGGGAAGAAAATAAGATCTATGATGTAGATCATCCCAAGGTCTGTCAGGACTAGTCATTGCCTCGAGAATCACCTCATCAGAGGGAAAGACCGAGATTAAAGGATCTTGAATGGAAAGAGAACCCTGAGCCCAAATAGGCTCGAGAACTGGATCTAACTTCTGTGAGGGACCCGGATATGGGTTGGTCGAGGCTTGTTGGAAAATGTTGTACGCAACCTCGACTGCGGATAAGGGCATGGCCATGCCAAGGTGCCCTATCCCATCCACCAATACTAATGGGGAAGGTAAATTCCACAGGTCATGAAAGTATCTTGTTTTAAAAGATGACACTTAAAATATTGCAGCCCTCATCAAGTCGGGAACAATCGATATAAGATTTACATCATTGGAAGGAGAGGGGTCATAAAAAGTTCCCATCAACGACAGAAACAAACCAGCACCTAAGTTAACAGTGTGAGGTTGTGGTTTATCAATCATTGGGATCGTGGAAGCCCCCGATGAAGGGTCAGGATGAGAGAAGGAAAATTGGTCGATGGTCACATTTTGATCTTCATGTGGAAGGCACACGACTCGAAAAAACGTGGAAACCATTGCATGCATCGCATAATTCCAACTCCGTCCTAACAAAATATTGCATTCGAGAGGGGCATCGACTACCTCAACTTAGACACACACATTTTTACCTCCTATGTGCAAGGTGAAGAAAGGAATTATTCTGTGTGGTCTAAATGACTGACTGTCAAAAGCCATAAGAAAAGTAGGTGACAGAGACAACTCAGGGTAGCTAATGGCCTTCCAACATGCCAATGAAATCATGCAATTCGAGGCACCCTCATCAACCACAATACTAAAAATGTTCTATGTCAACGATTTTCTGGTATATTCCATTACTATCTGAAAGGTGACGTGATGAGGAAGATGAGGTTTTAGGTCAGTTGGATAAAAAATGATCTCTCCTAGGTTACTAGTCTATGTCGCTCTCAAGGCAGACAAAGGAGTGTTTCTCTGTGAGGGGAAACTCTGGAGGACCTCCAGAGAAGACATCGCACAAGGGGTCTATGCCAGATCCTCCACGATGGAGTAGTTTTAATCGACCCTCACATTTGGATTATGGGAAGCCTTATTAAACGCAACTTTAGGGATGTGAGTCATTGTTTCTCCCACTTCCTTCTCAATTTGGAAAGGATTCAATGGGTTAGTGGCCTCCTTTCCCTTATCGACAGATTCTGGCATTTTGTAGTCACAAGTCTTGGTCAATAAATGAACATTGGTGTTCATCATGTAAATGTTTGCGAATGAGTTGTTAGTAGTAGGCGCGGGGGGTCCCTGAGTGCCCCCTATTTCACTTGTGGATGTATATGCTCGAGCCATATTTTTCCCTTATGGAAAACAATTTTTCAACACAATGGGCTTTCATTTCTCTAGTATCTTCTGGGCTTCTCCAACCTGAGGGAATAGGTGAGTCGGGTGGTCTTCTGTGCAGAGATTACATGAATACTTCGACTTCTTCTTCTCAGTTTTTCCCTCACCAACATTATTGGCAGCCCTTTTATCCCCTTTACACTTTTTATTTCGTTGTTTCTTATTTCCCTCAGTCTTTTGGTTATACTTGGGATTTGTCGAATGCACACTTTGTACATCCGAAGTCTGGGTAGCGAGGACAGGCGAACTAGGAGTCTATCTAGCCACAGTTTGTTGTATTGAAAATTGTTGCAATTGATTTGACAATAGATCCGTGGAATTTCTTTGTGGTGAGCCCACTATTCCATCAGCGTGGGGCCCAGAAATTAGTTTGTCCTTATTGAGAGTAGACCATGGCGCATTTGGTAAGATCTTGTAGAGCATGCCATACTGAGAGTAGATCAATTCTATTTGTTGGGATCTCATAATAGCCTCCTCTTCTGAAAACACTCTGGATGTTTCTAAGTCTTTGGATATACGGGGAACCAAAGAATTTAAGAACTAGTCAAGCAAGAAAGGAGGGACCTTGACCTTAATCAAGCTCTTTCATCGCCGCCACTCTTGGATATGATCAGAGATGTGGTCATCCTTGGTTTTCTCAAAGTTGGCCAGTAGTTCAGTGTCACCATCGTATCTCACTAGTAATTGGAAATGATTCAAGAATATCATTGCCAATTCATTAAAGTAAGAGTACCTCAAGCCATCGAGCTCAATATACCACTTTGCATCACCCCCTATAAGAGTGCGTTGAAAAAGGTGTTGGTTGTGGAGCTTGATTATCTTCCTGATTCAGAGGTCTTTGTTTTTAGTCGTGTTTATACCCCATGAAGACTTTAAACCCAGAAAGAATGTACATTCCTCCATGTGAGGGAGTGCAGGGGGGCTTACCCCCCTTATGGGGCCAGGGGGAAAGAGGACCCTGAAAGAAAATTTTCCTTGTAAATGTATATTGTAATTTCATTATAAATTTGGACTCTTCATTATAAGGTCACAGATCTGATAGTAGAAGTTATGTTAGGGTTTTTTTCCCTAGAAGGAAACCCTCTTTTATGAGGGAAATGTATTGCGGCTATCCATCATGGAGAATATCATATTCTGAGAGAGGAGACTGTGAGAGAAAGAAGAGGAAGTTATAGTAGGTGTGTTGTAGGTTGTATCCCTTAATTTGTTGGATAATAATAAAGGAAGGACCTGGAAATTTCTTTGGTGGACATAGCCCACACTAGTTGAACCACATATATCTGTGTCTCTATTGTATTGTGTATATTATGTTTTTTATTTACGGGTTTGTTTTATTTTATTTCTCTGTGATCCTATTTTTCTAACAAAAGGCGCAACTGAACGGAGTCATATTTTAACAAGTTTGACAAGCACCAAAAGTGAAAGGTAGTCACATGATCACCTATATCTTCGCCAAGCTTGCTCTCAAATTTCATAATATTCGAAGGCAACCTGGTTAGCATGGGGGGCCAATGCGGATCATGACAGATCTGGTCATTAAGTAATCTCGACAAGTCTAGCAAATGTAGAGTTACCAGAAAGGGTAGTTTCATTTGTGAATTATTTACAGGAAAATAGGGCTCTAGATTTTGACTGGCACCAGGTTTCCAGGAAAATTTGGACTGTTGGCTACGGTTTTGGTAAAAAATGTGGCCTTGACCAACAAAAGGAAATTGTGTCTGTTGTTGCATCATCAACTGACTCCCAAAATTGGATGACATAACCTGCATATGGATTGCTCCATGCGTTGTTTTCCAAGGACCTTGGAGGGGGATGCCCCTAGTCGACCTGACGGGCATGGGGACAAAGCCTTTCCCAGGGTTCCATTGATTATGGAAGGGTTTACCCCCAACCAAAATCCCTTGCCAGGGAAACGAGCCCCACCAAGGATTCCAAATACCCCATGTGGAGTATACTCTAGTCTTTACTCCCTGTGAAGGAATAATACCTTGCACCAGGTTCTGTTGACAAAAGTTGGGGTTGCCCCCAGTCAAGAAAGTAGCCAAAGAAAAATATTTGTTCCCAAACACACCAAACAAAGAGAATGACATAGATCCCACCGGTGTTGTATAAGATGAATGTCCTAAACTACCTCCACCAAACAAGATATAATTAGTGTTAGGCCCGATTGGCTACTGAAAAGCGCCTCCTAGCGAAGGTACAGAGGAGGTATATGACCCCCACCATAAGGAATAACCTTAAAAGGGGAAGTATTTCCCCTGACTGATCCTTGCAAGGGATAATTAGAGCTCCCTACCCCTAGACCCATGGTCTGTAAGGTAGAGTAAGTAAGGATTGAATTTGAGTCGAAGTCGGGCATCCCATATGAGAAGGGATCACCTGTTGCATTCTGAATAAACAGGACAATGGTTGAAATTGTTGAAGGAATCGAACCACTTCTCAAAGTTGGAGGTGTCAAGAAAGCTGTAGTCCTGACAAGCGGAGGTGGGGGAGGAGGTACAACACCTCCTCCAGTGTTAGCCGTAACGGGAGTTTGGGGAATCCCTATCAAAGTAGTATCGTTTTCTTCCATCACCACTCATTGAATAAATTGGCGTTCAGGAGAATTTACCTCAGGGGGGATGATCTGAATTAAAAATGACACTGATAAATCAATGATCGAAGGATTTGCTGGCCTGAAACCTTCAGTCTCAGGGTCAAAAGTGATAGACTCCTTTGGTGATGCAAATTATCCTTTCGGATTTGGCTCTGGTATAGTTTCTTGTGGCCCATTCTGATCCAATAAGGATCCAGATAAGGTTAAGACAACTCAGAACACATAGAAGCAAATTAGAATGCTTGGACTGGCTCCAGCAGACAGCAATAGGGAAAAAAAATCAAAGTTCCTAAAACTCATTGAAAATGGAATAATCACGAAGAGCACATCACAAAATTTCTAACAACACAAACGGCTCATCAAACAGATTTACGGATCAAAAGTTATAAGTAGACAAACTTGGTCAAACAGGCAAAAGTCAAAGTGGCACATGGCACCACTGCAAGGGTGACACGTGGCATAGTTGAGTTGGAAAGATGACATGGCATGGAAGACACATGGGCATGTTCGGTGATGACACATGTCAACTTCATTGGCAAATCATATTGTGACAAGTGCTAGTTTTGGTGGACCAGTTATATGGTGCCACATGGCACCCCTCCCATGGCTAGAATGTGCAATAGTTTATTTGACTCCCCAAGAGTCGACCTTGTGACCTCCAAGTATCCCTAAGGCCCCACACATCATCGCTTACCACTACACCACACATTCATTCTTGTTTGAAATATTTTTTAAATAATATTTAAATTTAAACTTGAACTACGACGCCAAAAGGGAGGGGCTAGGCCTTTGGCCCAGCCCCTGTTCACATGTTTTGAACCATGTGACCACACACCAACGAATATCATATGCTGCCCAACTATCCACCAAGAATCACACGCTCCATAACTATATGCTACGAGTTTTGATATGCCATGGATTCGACTTTAGATAAGTGGGTTTTACAACAAACCACACTCATTAAAAGAGATGCCCTACGCCCTATTTTAATGGGATTTGTTTTTAAAATTTGTTTTATATATTCCATATTTAAACAATGGCTCAAACAAACCATGCCATGCTATTGGAATGAATGGCCTAGATGCTAAACAACCTTATCCAAGTGGATTTTTTAAAAGGAGTTGTAATTAATTATTTTGTTATGTAAAGATGCCCCTTTTGGGTTATAAAAAGGGGGTTCATCTCTCATGTAAGGGAGTTCTCATTACAATTTGAGAAGAACACTTAATGATGAATTATTTTGTATATATTTGTATGCTCATTTGTATTATAAGGAGAACCAAAGGCGCACGTACAGAAGAGGCACGAATTTTGAGACTGAGGCACGAAATCCGGGGTGAGATTTTTCTTGGGTCAAAAAGTGTCAGACTCGGATTGAGGCATAGAGACAGTCATTTTTAGGTAAAACAATGCCAAAAATATAGTGGTGGTGTTGGTTTTATGATCTGAGCAAATCTTCTATGGCTTAACTCCAAAATGAGGTATACTTATGTATTTTGCCCAATTCTTTTGTGGAGTTAATAAAAAGACCTACCCATTTGAGAGCAGGACCCGGAGACGTAGTCCACCAGGGATGAACTCCATTATCAAGTTATTTTTGTTCATATTGCATGATTTTGTCTCTTTCATTTTGATTTTTTCCTTCTTTATGGTGTACTTTTGTTTTTGCTCATTTTATGCAATTCTTTAATAAGTTACCTGGCGAAAAGATCCTGGATCATGTTGGTATCAGAGTGGTCATTTTTGACTTGAATTGTTGAGTATGAATTCTTACTAGGGCCAAGCATAAGAAGAGTGAAGGAAATATTAAGACATTCAATCCCGAAGTTGGTCATACATCCCAAAGGAAGAAAATGGCAGAAGAAGACAAGCATGATGAACAGGAGAAAAACTTTCACATGGTCTTTTATCGCATGTCAAAAATGGTCTAAAAAATGTATAGAGATTACAAGAAGAGGATGAAGAAGAAGGAGAGGAAAAAAGAAGAACATGCATATGATGATGCTTCAGTAAACCAAGGGGTTGGATGAGATCCTCCTGAGCCTCCATCTTCACCTTCAAGTTCTAGTTCTTCCTCTGAGAATTCTCATCACTCTCAACATTCTAACCATAAAGCCTCTTTTAAGAAACCGTTATTAAAGCTTGATGTAAATTTTTCTTTACCTATGTTTAATGGAGATGCTAATCTTGAAAAGTTAGACAATTGGATCCAAAAGGTTGAAGTATATTTCTGTGTTCAGCATATTGATGAAGAGGAAGTTAAAGTGCAACTGGTTTCTCTTCAGTTGGAAGGCACCACTCTCGTATGGTGGGAGAGCAATCTACAGGACATAAGTAAGTGTGGTAAGCTTCTTTCCTCATGGTCGGATTTTAAAATAGAGATAAGGAAGAAATTCTATCCATTAGGGAATTTACATAAAGTAATGATGGAATGGCAAACGCTGAGACAGAGTAAAGCTCAGAACGTACAAAGTTTCACAGAGGAATTTAGGAAGAAAGATTTATCATTGAATATTCCTTTGGATTCTTATGAAACTTTAATGAAGTATATTGGTGCACTTCGTAGTTATATTCGTCATACTTTGCTCTTGTTTAACCCCACTAGTCTTGACGAAGTTTGTGTGCAAGCCACTCACCTTGAGAATAGGGGGAAACATGTTCAGGAAGATCCCACGAAGAAACCTTCCAATTTCCCACAAAAGACTTTCAAGAAGCTCAAAAGGAAGGGCAAGAAGACTGCTACAGTAACGAGAGAAGGAGAAAAACCATCTTGCACTCATTGCAAGAGGAGCAATCACGATGAAGAACACTATTGGAAACTACATCCGAAAAAGAAACCGAAACAGTTCAGTAGAAAGGGGAAGACAAAGACTGTTGCTACAGTGCAACAAGATCTTGGTTATGAATCATGAGATGAAGGAAAGATCACAACAGCTGGAGTACAAGGTAAAGAATCTCTTCATGCTAGTTCAAGTTCCAGTGATGAATCTCATATTGATGAGTGAAAGAGGAATGAGTTATTTCATATATGAGTTGCATCTAAACATACTAAGATAGATACACTATTTGATTCAAGTTCCCAAGTAAACTTAATATTTGAAGCACTTGTCAAGAAGATGGGTTTTATAACGAAACCACATCCAAAGCCTTACCCTCTCGGTTGGGTATGTGACAAAGAAAAACTTAATGTCACCAAACAATGTAGGGTTATATTTTCCATTGCTTCAAAGTTGATTGATGAAGTAGATTTGGATGTTGTACCACTTGATATATGTGGCATAGTGTTGGGAAGTCCTTATCTTTATGATAGAAAAGTAGTCTTCTTTCGTCATGAGAACAAATACCACCTTACTAAAGGGGGAGTGGAATATATTGTTAGAGCTCACAACATGAGGATGAATACGACTCTTGTTAGTGCAGGACAAATGAAAAGACTCATAACCACTAATAAGAGATATGTACTCATGGTCGTCAAAGAGAAAGATGTCGAGACATTTGATGCTTTATAAGGGTGTGATCCATCTCAAAAAAAGGAATTAACTAATATTGTTTCTAAGTATGATGATATATTTCAGGAACCAGATGGATTACCTCCTAAGAGGGAAATCCAACATGAGATACATCTGCAGCAGGATTCTCCTTTGCCTAATGTGGGCATGTATAGGATGTCAGTTGTGGAGATGACAGAGATCAAGAAGCAGGTACAGGGCTTATTGGATCAAGGGGTCATTAGACCCAGTTCATCTCCTTGTGGTTCTCTGATCATGATGGTGCCAAAGAAAGATGGCACATGGCGAATGTGTGTCGATTACCGAGATTTAAATAAAATCACGGTGAAAAATCGGTACCCTCTTCCTCGCATAGATGATTTACTTGATCAGTTAAAGAATGTTTTTTATTTCACTAAGTTGGATTTGCGTAGTGGATATCATCAAATCGGGGTTGCAGAACATGATGCATGGAAGACTGCCTTTAAAACCAAACAAGGATTGTTTGAGTGGTTAGTTATGCCCTTTGGGGTTTGCAATGCTCCGACAACTTTCATGCATGTGATGAATGATGTATTCAGGCCTTTCCTGGATGACTTTGTAATTGTATATTTAGAGGAAATTCTTGTTTTCAGCTGGACTTGGGATGAACATGTCAGGAATGTAAAGCAAGTATTGGATACTTTGCAGAGGGAAAAGATGTAAGTGAAAATGTCTAAATGTGAATTTGGCAAGACTACACTTGTATACTTAGGTCACATCGTGGGAGGAGGACAATTGAAGATTGATCCTTCCAAAATTGAAGTGATTGTGAAATGGCCTGAGCCAAAGAGTGTAACCGAGATTCGAAACTTCTTGGGTGCAGTCCAGTATTGGAGAAGATTCATTCCCAACTTCTCTTTTATCGTAGCCCCTTTGCATGCCTTAACCAGTGTGAAGAACACTTTTCAGTGGGAAGGAAAGCAACAAAAAGCTTTCAACATTTTGAAAGAGAAGATCAGTACCCTATCGGTATTAGCACTGCTAAATCTTCAACAGCCGTTCAAGATCGAGACATATGCCAGTGGATATGCCATGGGTGAAGTATTGATGCAATATTGTAAGCCTATATGTTACCACTCTGAGACTTTTAACCAAGTTGTTGTTAACTATCCTACATATGATAAAGAGTTGTATGCATTAGTTCAAAGCGTAAAGAAATGGAAGCATTACTTGTTACGAAAGGAAACCATCATACATACAGATCACCAGCCCTTACAGTATATTCAGGCACAGACCAAACTGCAGCAATCTCGACACTACAGATGGATGGGTTTTATACAACAATTTCATTTGGTAATCAAGTACAAGAAGGGTACAAGTAACAAGGTAGCTGATATGATTTCTAGACCTCCTATTGTTGCTTCTATTATTTTGAAGAATACTTATTTATCTCATGATAGCTATGTAGAACAATATGCCATAGATGAAGATTTTAAAGAAGTATATGAGAAGCTAACCCATAGTGCACAGGTAGAGAACTATTGTCTGGAGGGAAAGTTACTCTATCATCTTGGGAAGCTATGTATTCCTACAAGTGAACGAGTCCATGTAATACGAGAAGCTTATACTTCTCTTGTATCGGGGCATTTTGGGGTAGGAAAAACTATGGCTCATTTGCAGAGGTTTTGTTACTGGCATCAAATGAAAGAAATTATAAGTAAATATGTAAAGGGGTGTGTGATGTGTTCTACTTGTAAGCCCACTAATAGAAAATTGGGGCTATACTCACCACTTCCTGTTCCATCCCATCCATGGGAAAGCATTTCCATGGATTTTGTAGGGGGTTTACCAATGACCAGAGGGGGTCATGATTATTTGTATGTCGTAGCGGATAGGTTCAACAAGATGTGTATCTTGATGCCATGTAAAAAGTAGATCACTGCTGAGCAGACTGCTAATCTCTTTTTTCAGCATGTTTGGGTTCACTTTGGATTACCCACGTCCAATATCTCGGATCAAGATACTCGATTCCTTGGGGATTTTTGGACTAGCTTGTGGAGAATGATGGACACAAAATTGAAGAGGAGCACTACTTTTCATCCAGAGACTGACGGACAGACAGAGGTGGTAAATAGAATAGTGGTACTTTTGCTTTAAGGCTACTGCAGCAAGCATCCTAAGTTATGGGATGAATAGATACCTTATGTACAACATGCTTATAATCGAGATTTACATTCATCCACTCAGAGTTCACATTTTGAGACATGTTATGGGTACTTACCAAAGGTTCCTTTCTGACTTGATGTATGGGAGAGATGCCGATGTGAATGAAGAACACACAGAGGACAGAGCCCGCAAGTTCACCCAGAGGATTCAACAGATACACTAGGAAATCAGGGAACAGTTGGAGAAGAGTCAAGCACAATATAAATCTTGGCATGACAAGCACAGGGTTGATCATCAGTTCCAAGTTGGAGACTGGGTATGGCTTCATATCAGCAAGGAACGATTGAAGGGTGAAGGCAAGAAAATCAAGCCCATCTGATATGGACCCTTCACTATTTTGGAGAAAAGAGGCACTAATGCTTTTTGTTTAGATCTTCCACCTTATATGTAGATATACTCAGTTGTGAATGTAGAGAACTTGAAACCTTTTTGAACCTCCCATGATCATGGATCAGGATGAGGAAGTTTCAATACCATCAGTTTGTGAGTTTGCACCTGAGTACTTGGATGAGTTAAAGGAAGATATCATCTTGGACAGAAAGACAAGGAATTCACGCAGAGGTGATGTTGATTATCTTTGAGTAGGCTTAAAGGGCACACATCCAAGCAAGACAAAGTGGATTGAGAAAAATAAGGTGAGGGAACTCTTCCCTCACTTACCAATTGATTGATGAGAGCTTTTGGTGTTCCAAAAATATCTCAATGGGAAGGCGTGATCCAATAAGGATCCAGAGAAGGTTAATACAACTCAGAACACACAGAAGCAAATCAGAACACTCAGAATGGCTCTAGCAGACAACAAAAGGAAAAAACAATCAAAGTTCCTAAAACTCAGTGAAAATGGCATAATCACAAAGAGCGCATCCCAAGATTTCTAATGGCACAAACGGATCATCAAACGAAGTTATGGATAAAGTGTTATAAGCGGTCAAAGTTCAGTCAAACTTGGTCAAACAGGCAAAAGTCAAAATGACACATGGCACCACTGCAAGGGTGACACGTGGTACAGTTGAGTTGGCAAGATGATGTGGCATGGCAGACACATGGGCATGTTCAGTGATGACACATGTCAACTTCATTGGCAAATCATATTGTGACAAGTGGCAGTTTTGGTGGACCAATTATACGGTGCCATGTGACACCCCTCCCATGGATGGAATGTGCAAAATTTTATTTGACTCCCCAAGAGTCGACCTTGTGACCTCCAAGTATCCCTAAGGCCCCACACATCAGCGCTTACCACTACACCACACGTTGGGTCTTGTTTGAAATATTGTTTAAATAATATTTAAATTTAAACTTGAACTAAGGTGCCAAAAGGGAGGGGCTAGGCCTTTGGCCCAGCCCCTATTCACGTGTTTTGAACCATGTGACCACACACCAACGAATATCATATGTCATCCAACTATCCACCAAGAATCATGTGCTCCATAACTATATGCTACAAGTTTTGATATGCCATGGATTCGACTTTGGATAAGTGGGTTTTACAACAAACCACACTCGTTAAAGGAGATTCCCTACGCCCTATTTTAATGGGATTTTTTTTTAAAATTTGTTTTATATATGACATATTTAAACAATGGCTCAAACAAACCATGCCATGCTATTGTAACGAATGGCCTAGATGCTAAACAACCTTATCCAAGTGGATTTTTTAAAAGGGGTTGTAATTAATTATTTTGTTATGTAAAGATGCCCCTTTTGGGTTATAAAAAGGGGGTTCATCGCTCATGTAAGGGAGTTCTCATTACAAGTTGAGAAGAACACTTGCTGATGAATTCTTTTGTATAGATTTTTATGCTCATTTGTATTAGAAGGAGAACCAAGGGCGCACGTCATAAAACAATGCCATGAACGCAGTGGGGTGCTGGTTTTCTGATCTGAGCAAATCTTCTGTGGATTAACTCTAGAATGAGGTATACTTATGTATTTTACCCAATTCTTTTGTGGAGTTAATAAAAAGACCTACCCATTTGAGAGAAGGACCCAGAGACGCAGTCCACCAGAGATGAACTCTGTTATCAAGTTATTTGTGTTCATATTGCATGATTGTGTCTCTTTCATTTTGAGTTTTTCCTTCTTTATGGTGTACTTTTGTTTATGCTCATTTTATGCAATTCTTTAATAAGTCACCTGAAGAAAAGATCCTGGATCACAGTCACTTCGAATGATCCTTCTTGATCAATTATTCACCTCAACAGTGGAAAATGTGGCTCCAATGTAATCGGTGATAGGCCCACATCTTCTGACAAAAGATCTGGCACGTGTGGGACTTCTTGACCACCTCAAGACAATCTTTGATTAACTTGCACATAGAATATGAGACATCGTCAAAGAATGCAATCTACACCTCGATGATACAAAGTGTTATCGAGTATAAGATAGTTTTACACTTGGTGTCGAATTTGTCGACGCTCATTGTGAGAAGAAGAATCGGGGCACTTCAAAGTCTGAAGATACATAAGTATATCTCCATACCAGGGGTACAAAGATGTGATTAGAAAAATATCTCCTTTAATAGGAGTCTCTTCAGGGATAATATCACTAGACTCGACTGGTAGCTCTGAAATTAGTTTGACAAAGACCAATGAATTTTTAGATTTTGCATAAACAAAATCCAATTCAAACTCCTATAGGATAACTATCCATCTACTGATGTTTCCACCGATGACCCATCATTTTAACACATATTGGAAAGGGTTGATGACGATAATGACGGTGGTATTGCGAAGAAATATATAGTGATGAAACTGTTGGACAGCATGGACATCTGCCAAAGAAAGTTTCTCAACATGAGAGTAGTTGAGTTCCAGACCGACTAGGCCTCGGCTAAGATAATATATAATGTGCTCTTCAAGCATGTCATCCTCCTGGACCAATACCATGTCGACGGTCGTCTCCTCAGTAGCAAAATACAATAACAAATATCTATTATAATCAGGAGGCCGAAGCAGAGGGGTGGATGTCAGTGCACATTTCAGCGCTTCAAAAGAGCATTGAGCAGCTTCATCCCAATAGAATGGGACCCCTTTTCTTAGAAGACACATGAACCCTTTAGTGATCTCAGTATAATCAACAAAAAAAAGGAGAAGAAAATTCGCTTTCCCCTGTAACCTCTGAAGCTGGGGTATTTTTCACAGGGGAGGAAATTGAACTACCACCTCAACCTTGGGAGGATCGACCATGATCCCTATTGTCAATACAATGAAACCTAAAATACCACCTGATGTTACGCAAAAAAATCACTTGTTAGGATTCGAGAGAATCCGATAGTAGAAACATCGCTCACAAATTAGTCGAAGGTGGGAGGGATGATCATATCTCTTGCGAGAACATGATGCTAGATCATTGAGGTATGCCTTGACTATGTGTCTAAGGTCATGAAAAGAGAACAACATGGCTCGTTGAAAGGTAGCTCCAGCATCCTTCAAGACAAAAAGAATCTTTTGATATGTGAAGGTACCCCAAGGACAAATAAAATTTGTTTTATTTTAGTCCTCGGTTTTGACTTGAATCTGATTTTATCCCGAAAAACCTTCCATGAAAGAAGAGACTTCACAGACTTCACATTCATCAACAATATAATCGATAAGTGGGGTTGGAAAATTGTATTTCTGGAAAACCTTGTTCAAATCACGGAAATCAATACAAACATGAATCTTTCCCTATTTCTTGTTGATAGGAATTGGGTTTGACACCCATTCTATCAATTGTATTGGGTAGATAAAACTAGCTTTGATAATTTTTTCCACTTCCTCCTTGATTGTTGCTTCTTTTCGAGGATTGACTGGATGAATCTTCTATAGGACTGGTTTTTCATCAGGATAGATCGTGATCTCATATTCGACAATTCGTGGGTCGATGCCTGAAATCTCCTCATAAGACCAGGAAAAAACGTCGCAGAACTCCTTGAATAACTCAATGTAAATTTGAATCTCCTTGGGGGAGAAACCTGCTCTGACGAAAAAATTCTCCACGACGCCAGGGGTTATGGATATATCGATTGGAATCATTGTGGAAATGATTTCCATGTTACCCTCATTTTAAACTTCATGCATAGCCAAAGGATTTATAGGACAAGGTCCATCTCCATTCATGGTCAAAATGAATTCTCCCACGTCTATTCTCCTAAGCTCGGGAAGAAAACAATATCTATGATGTAGATCATCCCAAGGTCTATCAGGACCAATCATTGCCTCGAGAATCGCCTCATCAGAGGGAAAGACCAAGACTAAAGGATCTTGAATGGAAGGAGAACCCTGAGACCAAATAGGCTCGAGAACTGGATCTAAATTCTATGAGGGACTCGAATCTGGGTTGGTTGAGGTTTGTTGGACAATGTTGTACGCAACCTCGACCATGGATAATTGCATGGCCATACCAAGGTTCCCTATCCTATCCACCGAGATCAATGGGGAAGGTAAATTCCATGGGTTGTGAAAGTATCTCATTTTAAAAGAAGACACTTAAAATATTACAGCGCTCATCCAGTCGGGAACAATCGATATAAGATTTACATCATTGGAAGGAGAGGGGTCATCAAAAGTTCCCATCAATGAATGAAACAAACCAACACCTAAGTTAACAGTGCGAGGCTGTGGTTTATCAATCATCAGGACCGTGGAAGCCCCTGATGAAGGGTCAGGATGAGAGAAGGAAAATTGGTCTATGGTCACATTTTGACCCTCATGCGGAAGGCACATGACTCTTAAAACCGTGGCAACCACTGCATGCATCGCATAATTCCAACTTCGTCCTAACAAAAGATTGTAGTCGAGAGGGGAATCGACTACTTAAACATCGACACACACTATTTTACCTCCTAACTGCAAGGGGAAGAAAGGAAATATTTTGTGTGGTCTAAACGAATGATCGTCAAAAGCCATAAGAAAAGTAGGCAATGGAGAAAAATCAGGTTGGCCAATGGCCTTCCAACATGCCAATGACATCACGCAATTTGAGGAACCCTCATCAACCACCATACTGAAAATGTTCCATGTCAATGATTTCGTGGTATGTGCCATTACTATCTGAAAGGTGATGTGGTGATGAAGATGGGGTTTTAGGTCAATTGGATTGAAAACGATCTCTCGTAGGTTACTAGTCTATGTCTCTCCCAAGGTGGACAATAGAGTGTTTCTCTATGAGGGGAAACTCTGGAGGAACTCCAGATAAGACATCACACAAGGGGTCTGTGCCAGATCCTCCACGATGGAGTACTTCTAATCAGCCATTGTGTTTGGATTATGGGAAGCCTTCTTAAACACAACTTTAGGGATGTGAGTCATTTTTTCTCCCACTGCATTCTCAATTTGGACAAGATTCAATGGGTTAGTGGCCTCCTTTCCCTTATATATAGATTCTGGTATTCCGTAGTCACACGTCTTGGTCCATAAATGAGCATCGGTGTTCATCATGTAAATGTTTGTGAACTAGTTGTTAGTAGTAGGCACGGGGGGTACCTAACTCCCCCCTATCATGCTTGTGGATGTAGATTCTTGGACCATATTTTTCCCTTGTGGAAAAGGGTTCATCAACACAATGGGATTGTGTTTCTCTAGTATCTTCTAGGCTTCTCCAAGCCAAGGGCACAGGTGAGTCAGGTGGTCTTTTTTGCAGAGATTACATGGATACTTCGACTTCTTCTTCTCAGTTTTTCCCTCGCCAACATTATTGGAAGCCTTTTTATCCCCTTTACCCTTTTTATTTCGTTGTTTCTTATTTCCCTCGGTCTTATGGTTATCCTTGGGATTCGTCGAATGCACACTTTGTACATATGACGTCTGGGTAGCAGGGACAGACGAACTAAGAGTCTGGCTAGCCACAATTTGTTGTATTGAAAATTGTTGCAATTGATTTTACAATAAATCTGTGGAATTTCTTTGTGGATCCCACTATGCCATCAGTGTGGCGCCCATAATTTAGTTTGGCCTTATAGAGAGTAGACCGTGGTGCATATGGTAAGATCTTGTAGAGCATGCCATACTGAGAGTAGATTAATTCTATTTGTTGGGATCTCATAATAGCCTCCTCTTTTGAAAACACTCTGGATGTTGCTATGTCTTTGGATATACAGGGAACCAAAGAATTTAAGAACCACTCAAGAAAGAAACAAGGAGGGATCTTTACCTTAATGAATCTCTTTCATTGTCGCCACTCTCGGATATGATCAGAAACGTGTTCATCCTTGGTTTGCTCGAAGTTGGCCAGTAGTTTGGTGTCGACATCGTATTTCACTGGTAATTGGAAATGATTCAAGAATACCATTTCCAATTCATTAAAGTAAGAGTACCTCGAGTCGTTGAGCTCATTATACCACTTCGCAACACCCCTATAAGAGTGTGTTGAAAAAGGTGTTGGTTGTGGAGCCTGATTATCTTTCTGATTCAGAGGTCTTTGTTTTTAGCTATGTTTATACCCCATGAAGACTTTACACCCATAAAGAATGTAAATTCCTCCATGCGAGGGAGTGCAGGGGGGGTTACCCCCCCTGTGAGGTCCAAGGGAAAGTGGGCCCCCGACAAGGGTTCAGGGGTGAAGCCCTCGAAGGAAAAATTGCCTTGTAAATGTATATTGTAATTTCATTGTAAATCTAGACTGTTCATTATAAGGTCGCATATCTGATGGTATAAGTTATGTTATGGTTTTTTTCCCTAGAAGGAAATCCTCTTTTATGAGGGAAATGTATTGTGGCTATGCATCATGGTGAATATTGTATTCTGAGAGAGGAGACTGTGAGAGAAAGAAGAGGAAGTTACAATAGGTGTGTTGTAGGTTGTATCCCTTCATTTGTTGGATAATAATAAAGGAAGGACCTGGAAATTTCTTTGGTGGATGTATCCCACACTGGTTGAACCACGTATATCTTCTATTTTTTATTTCCACATTTGTTTTATTTTATTTCTCCGTGATCCTATTTTTCTAACAAAAGGTGCAACTGAATGGAGTCATCTTTTAACAAGTTTTACAAGCACCAAAAGTGAAAGGTAGTCACATGATCACCTGTATATTCGCCAAGCTTGCCCTCAATTTTTAGAATATTCGAAGGCAACCTGGTCGGCATGGGGGGATAATATGGATCATGATAGATCGGGTCATTCAGTAATCTTGACAAGTCTAGCAAATGTAGACTTACCAGAAAGGGTAGTTTCGTTTGTGAATTATTTACAAGAAAAGAGGGATCTAGATTTTGAATGGCACCAGGTTTCTAGGAAAAATTGGACTGTTGGCTAGGGTTTTGGTAAAAAATGCGGCCTTGAAAAACAAAAGGAAATTGCATCTGTTGTTGCATCATCGACTAACTCCCAAAATAGGATCACATAACCTGTGCAGGGATTGCTCCATGCGTTGTGTTCCAAGGACCTTCGAGGCGAATTCCCCTAGCTGACCTGATGGGCATGGGGACAGAGCCTTGCCCAGGGTTCCATTTAGTATGGAAGGGTTTACCCCCAACCGACATGCTTTGCGAGGGAAATGATCCCCGCCAAGGATTCCAAAGACCCTGTGTGGAGTATACTCCAGTCTTCACTCCCTATGAAGGAATAATACCTTGCACCGAGTTTTGTTGACAAAAGTTGGGGTTGGCCCTAGTCGAGAAAGTGGCCAAAGAAAAATATTTGTTCCCAAAAACACCAAACAAAGAGAATGACATAGATCCCACTAGCGTTGTATAAGATGAATGCCCGAAACTACCTCCACCAAACAAGATATAATTAGTGTTAGGCCCGATTAGCTACTAAAAAGTGCCTCTGAGTGAAGGCACAGAGGAGGTATATGACCCCTACCATAAGGAATAATATTAAAAGGGGAAGTATTTCCCCCGACTGATCCTTGCAAGGGAGAATTAGAGCTCCCTTCCCCCAGACCCATAGTCTGTAAGGTAGAGTAAGTAAGGATGGAATTTGAGTCGAAGTTGGGCATCCCATATGAGAAGGGATCACCTGTCTCATTCTGAATAAACAGGAAAATGGTTGAAATCGTCGAAGGAATCGAACCAGTTCTCAAAGTTGTAGGTGTCGAGACAGTTGTAGTTCTGACAAGCGGAGGTGGGGAAGGAGGTACAATGCCTCCTCCAGTGTTAGCCATAATGGGATTTTGGGGACTCCCTATCAAATTAGTAGCATTTTCTTCTATCACCAATCGCCGAATAAATTGGCGTTCAGGAGAAGTCACCTTGGTGGGGATGATCTGAATTAAAAATGGCACTGATAAATCGATGATCTAAGGATTTGTTGGCCTGAAACCTTCAGTCTCTGGGTCAGAAATGACAGACTCCTTCGGTGCTAGAAATTATCCTTTCAAAGTTGGCTCAGGTTTAGTTTCCTATGGCCCAACCACTTCGAACGATCCTTCTTGATCAAGTCTTCGCCTCAATGGTGGAAAATATGGCTCCAAAGTAATCGATGATAGTCCCTGAAGACTTCGCGATCGGTGGAGCTGTTGATATTCCACTTTCTGAAATGATCAAATGACACAGTAAGGCTTGACTAACGTGAAACACAAATCACACACACTAAATTTTTCCTAAAGATAAATCAGGCAATTGAATAACTAGTGGGAAGGACAGTTACTCCAATCAACACTAGAGCAACTAACCGGTGCAAGTGCAACTCGAACATGGAAGCACCCTCCAAGTATACTCTACAAAGAGTGATCTGACGTGTTCCCTAGGTACCACGGTATACCCCCGAAGTCACCTATGTAAGTCTGTAAAGTACGGGCAACTAATTTTCTAGCTTGCAGTCAGTCACTAGGCGGGTATAGTCTACAGTCGGGCAGATTGTAATGAGCAGGATAACAAGTTTGAAGCCCTTCAAGGGTGCTGAAATAAATTGGTCTGGAAGACAACTGAGGATCTTGAATGGATTCAAGGTCCATGAAGATCCATAGGAAAATGTGATCGGTATTTTTTTCGAGAAAGACCCTCAATATACAATCCCCACTATGTTTAGTTTGGATTTGGAGGGGTTATATCCTCTACCTTTCCTCACGTGACCTCATGTTTATCCCCTATGTTAGAGGGGGGTCCCGAGTAACCCTTACGATGCTAGAATTAAAACAATCCCTATCTCAGACTCTAATGTTTGTTTTAAAAATGGACTTGAAGAGTTTCTTCTCCACACCTAATTCAAGGCCCTAACACCCTCAACTAGTCGGTGAACCCTACAAACAAAAAATCTATTATGTTTTAAGTTAAGCATTATTTTTTAAAAACTTGATTTGCACAAAGGATGCGGTCCTGCAACTGATGGTGTTATGAAGAGACGAATAAGGAAGATAAACTTAAATCATTTGAAAGAAAAAATATACTTCGAACTTAGAGCAAAGCTTGTAAAATTATTTGTAAAAATTCAACTTTTCTAATCAAAATTTCAAGATCTTGTAAATGAAGAAATCCTAAAACTTGATTTTGTTTGACTAAGCCAAACTACTTGTACTTCAAGAAATCGAAAATAACTTTGAAATGAAGACGCTTTTTCTTTTTCAAATAACAACCTTAACTACTTTACCAAACTAAATGCAAGAAAATAATTTTATTTATTTATTTTTCAAACTGCTTTATCAAGAAAAACTGAAGTAAAAACGTTTTTTTTCTTTTTTCAAAGAAAGAAATAGGAACAAAGAGAAAAATGGAAACAAGATTGATAAATACCCTAATCCAACTGTGGATCACAGGTATTCAACCAAGAAACCAAACGGAGGATCTACAACTTGACAACTCACTCTAAACCTTTTAGGGAAAACAAAAGAAAACTAAAGAACAAGTTAAATGAAACTTTAAACCAAGCTATGGCCAAAGACAGAGACTTTGACTAGTTCAATAAAGTCTTGATAAGTCTGAACTTCAATCGGGAAAGAGACAAACTCTCTCTTTTTTAAAAAACACTTTCAAGACACAGAGACGCGGGTTGTTGCATCAACAGCCTGCATATGTACATGGGTTGGATATTATGTAGAGTGCATATGTATGTGAGTTGACCCAAAATAGGGCACGTACAACTCTAAGACTTTTCAAAAAATAAAAATACAAGGAAGACTAACATCGAAGGGAAAGTTGGTATGCACCTTGCAAGTGATCAAAAACCCTTACAAGACTCAACAAACTTGACTGAAACTCAAAAGGCAATCAAGACCAATTAAAAACCCAAAAAAACCTTTTTAGAACTATACCAAGGTTTAAAGTATAGAAAGAGAAAATGACTCCCTAAAAGTCAATATAATTTCTACATTACCCCAAACATAACAAAACAAATGAACAAAAATCAAGGAAAGAGCAAGTCAAGAAATGCACCTTTCATCCAACATTTGGTGCTAACTTCCTTAAATTCTATAGCTCTTAAGGCTGCAAGTCTCCTCCCAAAGATGACATGCATCTACAACTAGGAAAACAGTGCTACAAACATACTATTTGTATTCATCGATTAGGGTTAGATTTAAATTTTTATGTATAAATCAAAGAAAATACATAAAACCATCATTTGGGACAGGGACAAGAGATTATTTTATTCAATACTCAAAGATTGAGAAATTACAACCTTTGCGGGTCGAAACTCTGCGAACCTAGTCCGGGCTCCTCTTAACAATGTTCCAAGTGCGCCTTTCGAATGCCTTCTCTCACAATCTACTGATCACCTCAAGGGAAGGGAATGGATTCGATGGGATAAAAAGGGATAAAGAGGGAATGTTGAGGCAATAACTCACAAAAGGCTACAAATACTTGGGCAAGGAAGGAAAGGGAATATGGGCAGAGTTTCACCGTTCTACTGCTTGAACATGGAATGAGACCCTAATACCTCCTTTTATATGACAAAAGGATAGTTATTTGATTGGGGGACGGGATACAACAAGTGAATTGGTTGGGAAACTTACTGTAACCCATAAAATCCATCGGATTCCTTGCAACTTTTGGAGGTATATGCGGATTGTCTTGTGTGCAGCTAGCATATGTACACAAGAGGTCTATCATGCAGTAAGCGTATGTAAGTGGGAAGTACTACAGTAGACCATGTACATGTTCCAAAAAATGGTTTTTTTTAAATAGAGGTCCTCAGCAGTGATTTGGAAAAGTATGCAAGTAAGAAGGCCAATGCCATGTATGCATGAGTAGGGAGTTTTAGGGCTATAAAAATACAGTGCTAACATTGGCTCCAATGGGAATGGATTCCTCCTTGCGAGGTGAAAAATAACTCGTAGACTCATGCCTTACCCATTAGGCTACTCCCAAACTCAACTTTCAAATTCCAACCTATAACCTACTCTAAAAATACTACTGCAACTGAAAAATGCACAAACTGAAAACCATACTGAAATCTGAAAGATGAAAATAAAATCTGAATGCTAAAACTGAAACATGTTGAAAAATATTCTTTCCTAGCAAGATTATTTGCACACATACCTACCCTACTTTGTTGAGAACAAGTGTCAAATTAAGTGATCTCAAATTTCCATTAAACCCAATCAAGTAGTTTCTCACATAATATGACTGCTTGACTATGCTTGAACTGAATAGACACTAGAATTTGTGATGGCAAGGGAAAATCATAATACTTATGTTTCTGATAGTGGAGACATGGATACGAAATTAAGTTGATAAATCCTTCCATATATTCAGCTACAGGATCATAGAAATCATGGATTCCATAGTTTATTTGTTGATCCCCAAGGAATTCTACAATTTGGTTGTCAAAATTGGATATTTCACTTGTTCTTTTTGTTGGCACACAGGGGCAGACCCAGGGTTCAATGCTTCAACAATGTGCCAACAAAACCCTAACTACTGGCCCTTTCGGCAACACCTGCGAAGAATATGAAGTCTCACCTGAGGTAGAGGAAGGGGTGGTTATAGGACTCCAGTGTTTGCAACCTTAGCTGGGACACAGATCTGTGATTGTAACACCTCAATAGAGCACTTAGAAATTATAGTTCATTAGTATTTTACCTTTGTTTACAGTGAAGATAAACCCTAATTACAGAGCAACGCAGTATTCATCAAGATCTAATATATTCAAGCACTAAGAATATCAACATAGATCATATCTAGCATCTTATTCACAACATTAGGCACTAGGATATCATATTCATCTAAGCATACATCATTACACTAAGCAGTAATCATAGAAACAATAAAAAATTCACAATGCACAAAGCAACCACAACACATGATATATGTGGTTCACCCCCATCCTGGGACTACGTCCACCAACTCTTCTCTCCTTTATTATCTTCGGTCAAACTTCTTACAGGCACATAGCATCAAAATCCTTCTCTGCAGAAGATAGGAGATCTATGTGCACCTCGCCAGATCCTCCTTCCCCAAGCTAGGTTACAGCACAAAGCCTCTATACAGTCTCTTTCAGTCACTTGCACTTAGCCTAGAAAGCCTCACATAGTATGCACAAAGCATTTACAATTATCCTTATCACAACATCACACAAATGCATATCTTGTCTTAGCACTTAGCAAGGTACCAAGCCCCTCTTTACATCACCTAGACATCTATTTATACATTAAGAAAAGGCCTAACCATGGGTAAACCCATGGGTTGACATCCCCATACCCGTTACATAAGCCCAAAACCCAAAATCTCTAAACAAGGGGCCAAGATCCTGTGATCTCCGCTTCGACTTGCACTCCACCTTCGATAGCCTGTCGAAGTCCCAAAATAGGTCAACCCTGATCCAAGATCCTCAAAACTTGGTCAAGGGCCAATAGGCCCCCAAAAATCACATGTGACTCGTCCCAAGTCACTCTGGTCTGGGTAGCTCTACCTCAAAAGCTTCAATCTTGGCTTGAGCTGCTTCAACCTGTTGCTACGCCAAGGCCTCCTTCTCGATGAAATCTTGGATAACTGCTTCATTGACAGGTCCCTCTAAGCGTTGTTCGATTGCAGTGACTACTTGTTCCAATTCTTCTCCTCATCCTTCAATCTCCTCAAACAGTTGGCAAGCTTCATCCCGAACTGGCTGGAGCCTCTGAGTCACTTCCATGACTTTGCTCTGTATAGTGTGGACTTGTTGTTGAGCAGTACGTTGTTCCTGTGATCTCTTCATCCTCTCAACTGCTAGCAATGGTTTCAATTGCACTTGTACTATCTCTTCTTGCTGCTTTGCCTCCTGTAGTTGTGAATCTAGTGTCCTCAGTTCAGGGTCTTCAGTAAGTCGCTCATAAGTCTGCGCACTTCTACTGCTAAGTTGTTTACATTCTAGAACTAATTCTCTGATCCTCTTAGCTGTGCTCTGGGAAGTGCATTCTCTTTGGTCTCTCACGTCTTGTGGAGTGATCAACACAGTTTGTATCTCTAGGTCTACTATTCTCTATTGAATTTGTTGGATGGATTCAACAAGTCGCACTACTTGATGTTCCACTGGGTCTTCCTCCTTTTGTTCTAAGCTTGTCATAGAAAGAAGTGCTCTGTTGACTGCCTCTTTTACTCCAATCTACTTCGCAAGCAGATGTTATTTCTCTTGTTGGATATGTTCTTTGTCCTCTTCAAACTTTGTTTGGAAGTCATCCTTCTCCTGTTGTGCAACTTAGTGTTGCTCTATTACTTCCTCTTGTGCTTGCTTCAAGGTCACTGTGTTCTTTTTCTTCTTGTGCGTGATGAAGGCAAGCTTTGGTTGCATCAGTTATTCTGCGAAGTTGGGTAGGCTCATCTCCCAACTCTGGTTCTTCTGATGGTGGGGGCGCAATGGACACTACATGGCTAGAGCGAAGGGCCTGTTATACCCCTCTGAGTTCTGCCTCAATTCTATCATACATGGCTATTTGTTTGGCTTCAGTGTTCTGCAATAGGTCCTGCGAGGTGTCTAATTAGGTTGCGATGATGAAGTTGAAGTCATCGAGTGTGAGTAGAGGTTAGTCTTAGTAGATTTGGACTTCTTTTGGGAAGTAGGATTCTTGGGGGAAACCTTTCTTTTCTTGGAGGGATCAACCTCATCAATAGGATCCCTAGGCATTGGTACCTCACCTTGCTTCTACTGTCTTCTTTTCCATTGATATCTTCTTTATCTACTTCGTCATCACCTCCTCATCCCAGTGATTCTAAGGTGGTTTCTTTTGAGGCATTTCTCAGCTACTGGACCTCTTCGGTCTTCTTCCTTTAGCTAGTTCCAGGTGTATCATGTGCTTCACGAGTGGCCTCCAAGCTTCCGATTTGTTCAGGGTCGGACAGTTCTATGGGGTCAGTAGGGATAAGGAGCTCTACAGGCCAGTCCTTGGTTATCTCTTCTAGGTCTTCCTCTGTGAACTTATAGTATGAATGAATCTCTTCTTTAATCTCTTCTACACGTGCATTGATGTAAATGAAGTGTTGATTTGCGTGGAACTTCATAAGTGGCCTGAGCCGGTGTAGAGCGTTCGACGTCATACAAGGGACAACTTCAATAGCCCTCTTTAACTATAGATAGTATGTATGTAATACCACATTCGAATGCCATTCTTTTCCTATATCGTTTGAGTACTAGAGCATGATTAACATCACAGCGAGCGGCTCAAATGGATGAATGTCTGAGAAGATCGCACCTCCCGGCATCTCCCAAGAAATAAACGTGATGAGGATCAGCAACTAGATAAAATGGAACTCATAGCCCTGTTCATCTGGAGTCCTTCCACGCATTTTCTAGCAAGATCGATAATGAACCATGTGACTTGCATAGGTATTTTCTTTCTCACTATCTTTCCTGTGATCAACTGGCAGGCCAGGCACACTGCACCATTCTGGATGGAAGCTACCTTGTAGCCTTGCATCCCCTTTTCTACATTGCCATATGTATCCTTAATCCTTTGTGTCAGTGTGTGGTTTGCAGCCTTCCCTGGATAGAATTCTTGTGGGTCGAGTTCCTGCATGCTCAATCCGGTGATCCTATGGATTAGTGTTGGATCGACGGTGATGCATCTATCTAGCCACAGATATCCACCATGGAATCACGACAACAAGAGATTAATGCACGCATTAACCTCTTGGTGGATTCTAAAATGCGGTATCTTCATTACATTCAGGACAATGGACTGCACGAGGTCCATAGTCCATGGTTGGGGGATTATCCTCAAGTTCTTCCCCTTTTTTCTAGTCAAATACATGTGAGGAGCAAGCATATTGTATTTCTTGCAATCCCCTAGGTTCAAGTCGCTGAATTTTAATGCCATGATCTTATCTAGCTACGGTCGATGTGTACGTATCCCCTTCAGGAGGTACACAGTAAACAGAGTGTAATCGAAATCTCTAGGGACAATGTCACGACTCAACACATTGTCCAAAGGCAAGATGTAGTCGAGCAAGATAGTCGAGATTAACTTCACGTTCGCCAAGCCATCTCGATGCTTGGTTCTTTTCTCCGCTACAGGTCGGGATGGTCCAGATCTGCAAGCAGTCAATGGAAAGGCTTGCACTCCTCTCATCGAGGAAGTGTGAATTCTTGCGGACATTACTTTTTAGGCCATTAAATTGATTATAACTTCTTCAACTGACTTGTCTATGGCGTTGAGTTTGTCTGGCACGCACTCTCAAGATCGGATAACTCAGGTCGATGAATGAATGCTCAATGCAATAGAACATGTGTCAATCTCAGTAAACATAGTGCGATAGCAATGAGTTCTTTAGTTGTCTCAGATACAATTCGTGAAAGTGTTCTCGGTGCAACAGTCGATGGACTAAGTGGACAATGAGGTAACAAACCTCTCCAATGGGCAAGAAGCCTTCATCAATGCAGTTTTGTCAATTACAGAGCGGTTCCAATTGTTTGATGGCGATCTTTCTGGTCATAATTGTTGTTCTAACCATTCGGGAGCATTGGTATAACGGTCATAATGCCTCCAACGGTTATATCGCTCCGCCATGGAGAAGTGCCATTTTGCATTGTTCTAATATCCCGAAGAAGTTCTAGTTTTGAAAACCTTCCTTCTACGAAGTTCCCTCTGGAACCTCCTGTAATTTTTCCAACTTTACCTTCTTCTTGCTAATATTTATAGCCTTTTCCCCTGTGATATGCATTACTGGGTTTCTCTTCCCATTTTGATTATGATCTGTACTCAACATATTAACTTCGCGTTGTTGAGATTATTTCATAGGGTTAGAGAGTAGTACTTCTTCTGTATCCGAGGTAGGTGTTCTACTCTTCTGTACAGACAGATATTGTAATTCTTCATGGGTTCTTTCATCTTCGACATCTAGATTGTTGGTCCTTAGTAGCTTCGAATGGTCCTCTTGTTCTTTTAGTAAGTGTGCTATCCTCTTCTTCATGAATTCTCTTAGTTCTTTCTTCTTCTATTCTAGGGATTCCTCTTCTTTTCTTCTGGTCTGATCCTTCTCAATCTAGGTTTTTCCTAGTAACATAGCAAATGGGGTGTTACTCTCAATAAATTTAACAACCTCAAAATCTTCCTCTATCGAAGTTCCATGAGCACTCAAATATCTGAGTAAGTCTTCCACATAGGGTTATCATATTTCCTCTAAATAATCCTATTCCTCCTAATGAAGTAATGATAGCAGGCTCTCCTAAAATTTCCCAGGTTCTTTCTGTCATGATATTCACCTATGTTTCCTCATCTAGAACACAGTCAATGTCGAAGTCTCCTATTCTTGTCTGTATGCACCCAGATCTTTGAATATCTCTGACAAGTTGATATTTCTGTGATCATTCAGGGTTTCTTTCATTTGTAATAATACATTCTCTGATTCTTTCTGGCGTTCTGTCATGGTCTCAGTTTCTTGAACTTCCTCGAGGTTTTCTTGTCTCATATTCATTCTTTCAATATTAGTAATAATTCTAGGGCAATCCAAAACTTCATGATCCATAGATTTACAACAAAAACAACTAGATCTTCTCCCAATGAATTACTTAGCAAGATGTCATGGTCTTCTGAAACTGTAACAAAGGGTTAATCCTCTTTTTCTGTTAAATGATCTCCATCCTTTCCTGTATTGCGCACTAGGATCATAGTAAATAACCTATAGAAAATTCTTTGTAGGATAATGCATCCATTTGTTAGTCCAAACATTCTTTCTATGCATATGAATAACATACCTTTCATTATTTCTATTAGATCTATTCATATCAAATGTTCTTTCTTCTAATTGTGCCCTAGTTTTCAAGCTAGGACAAAATTTATAAAACATACCTAGATCCATACTTTTGAAACAAAATTTTTCACTTATCTTACTTTTATCAAAGAAAAAAACTTTCAGATCCTACCTCTTTAATAAATAAAAGTTTCACAAATCTTACCTCTTTTCTTCAGATCTGCCTCCTTTCTTAGCACAGAGCTTCGCATTCAAGTAGAGTACTCTGCACTAGGGAAATAGATCTACGCATAGAGCTTTCTCTTTTCTTCATCTCCCAACAATCACAGTTTCAGGTCCCAACAACAGAACCATTTGTTGGCACAAAGGGCCAGACCCAGGGTTCATTGCTTCAACAGTGCACCAACAAAACCCTAACTAACAACCCTTTCGCCAACACCTGTGAAGCATATGAAGTCTCACCCGAGGTAGAGGCAGGGGTGGTTGCACGACTCTAGTGTCTGCAACCTTATCTGGGACACATATTTGTGATTGTAGCACCTCAATAGATCACTTAGCAATTATATTTCATTAGTATTTAACCTTTGTTTACATCACAGATAAACCCTAATTACAGAGAAGCACAGTATTCATCCAAATCTAATATATTCAAGCACTAAGCATATCAACACAGATCAAATATAACATCTTATTCACATCATTAGGCACTAAGCTATCATATTCATCTAAGCATACATTGTTGCACTAAGCAATAATCATATAAACAATAAAACATTCACAATGCACAAAGCAACCACAACACAAGATATACTTGGTTCACCCCCAGCCTAGGGCTACATCCACCAACTCTTCTCTCCTTTATTATCTTTGATCAAGATTCTTGTAGGCACATAGCATCAAAATCCTACTCCATAAAAGACAGGAGATATATGTGCACCTCGCCAGATCCTCCTTCCTTGAGATAGGTTACAGCACAAAGCCTCTATACAATCTCTTACAGTCACTTGCACCTAGCCTTGCAAGCCTCACACAGTATGCACAAAGCATTTACAATTATCCTTAGCACAACATCACACAGATGCCTATATTATCTTAGCACTTAGCAAGGTACCAAGCCCCTCTTTACATCGCCTAGACATCTATTTATACATTACAAAAAGGACTAACCATGGGTAAACCCATGGGCCAACATCCCCATACCCGTTACATAAGCCCAAAACCAAAAATCCCTAAACAAGGAGCCGAGGTCCCGTGATCTCTGCTTCGACTTGTGTTCCGCCTTTGACAGCCTGTCGAAGTCCCAAAATAGGTCAACCCTGACCAAGGATCCTAAAAACTTGGTCAAGGGCCAACACTCTCTATGTTAAACCATTTTTTCGACTGTGCATTGTCAAACTCATGTTTAGACACAAAACATTCGTCAATATTGACAACCGAGGGCATCACTACCTCCTCTTGTCTTGGCCGGAAAAGGTTGACTATGATACTGGACATTGTGGGACTGAATTTGAATCTCTAAAGCCTCAATATCTTTCTGAAAGTCCTTGGCAAACTCTTATAAAAAGAGGATCTTGGCTTATGAGCTACATTTGCATGACTTTAAGTAAGAAGACAAAAATGAAGGAAAGTTTTCATCGCCCTCATCATCAATGCACATATTGTTCCATTCTCTAAAACCTTGAATGGAAGGAGATTTTTCCACAAATTCTACCTTCTCCATCCATGTTTCCAAGAAAACAACCCAAAAAATTGAAAAAGATCTTATGGATTTGGTGGGTAAACCATCAGTCCAACTTCTACATTTTCCTTGGAATGAATCATGAAAGAGTCTAAGGAAAACATCTTCATGTTTGACTCTAAGAAGCTCAGTGAAATCACGAAGATTTGATATATGCTTCAAATTCAAACTGAAATCCTCACCATTAAATTTTGGACCATTCCTTAAAAAATATTCATCCTTGGGTAAAGGATTCAGGAAACCATAAATCTGTGAAAAGTCCAGACATGCATACCTTGAAACAATTGTATAAACATTTGAGTTCTTCATCAAATCCAATGGAGTCACTAGTACCTTATTCAAGACTTAAAACCTTTAGATAGTGGAGTCGTCATTGACACTCTGACATCTAGATACAACTGATAATGGATTCGCTAGGTGGATAATTTATAGCCTCCTCATCTCTGAATGTTGTCTGCCATCAACAATCATATCTGATCTTTGTCATTTATCCTAGGGAAAAATTTCACCTTCGGCCCCAACAACGACGCCAAAATGTTAGCACTTGGTATTTTCTTTAGGCTATATCAAAGAAACCCCAAGGTAACCTCAAACCAAATTTAGATTTCATTCTGACCTATACAGCCAGAGAGGGCGCTCTCAGATGTCTAATGACTGGTAATAGCTCAATGGATTCATCAATAAGAACACAAAGGTTAGATTCTACAATAGAAGAGGTTTTGTTTTTGTTTTAAAAAGGTTGGTAGGACAAGCTTGAGGAAGAAACCATTGGGAAATGGAGTCAACTTCTGAGATATATATGAATATTAACAAAGCTATGTATTTCTGAGGGAACATAGGCAAAGTAAGCATATATTTCAACAATAAATAGTATTCAGATGATGGCAAGACAGAAATAAGAAAATCCCATTACGAATGAGAGCATCTAATAAGGATAAATTCTCAATTGTAACTTTAGAAGAAATAACATAAAGGCTGACTACAATGAATAGAGAACCTAACGAAGGGTGAATTCTAAACCTGCAATCATTAAAACATGGCACCTGCATTAACTATATAAAGGGAGCATCTATCAAGGATGAATTCCAATCATTTACTCCTAGCTATGCTTTAGAAGAAAGAACAAAAGTGAAATGAATATAAACTAGAGTAAAACACATTGAAAGACTATACCATGATGAATTTCTGCTATCAAAAAAACATTCTCTCCATGTATTTAAATTTCATTTGTATATACAGAGTTTTCCAGCTACAAAGGAAATCCTTTTTTCAAGCCAGTCGAACCATGTTTTTTGTCTTTTTCATATGAATATATAGAACTTTTACAAAACCTAGCTCAAGAGTTCGAGCTCTCTATACTTTTCTAAAAGTAGTTACCAGACTACTTTACACCTGTAAACGACCTCCTAAATTCTAGGTAACAGTTCCAAAAAGATGCTGACAAATGTGAACTATTTTCTATATTCTAGGATGCTTACAGATGTGAACTATTTTCCTTTTGCCTTTTGAGGAAGAAAAATCAGATTTTGCAAGTTGAATGCTTTATATCCACGTGTGCAACATCTTTGATGATGCTCCTAATCATTTGATTTCCAAAATATTCCTTTGGAATGAACAATTCAATCTTGATATATGGTTCCTCGATTGACTGTCTCTTTTTAGCCTCTAGTAATGCAGATGGATTAGAGTATTCCACCATTTCATCATGCTTTATTTAAAAATAATAAAATATATAGTAAATACAGTTTGTCTCCTTTTCTTTGCTGGAAAACAAAACAAAAAATAAAAATTCAACACAAAACTAAATTTGGAACAGGTTGTCAAAGTCTAGAATTGTTGAGTTTCTGGAGTCAAATCCCTTGGATTTAGGATGATCCTCTACTTGATATGTGTAACTGTTGGCTAGAGATGTCAATATCAATGTCCATTTGTTGTTGAATATCTGGAAGTGCTTTTCCATATAACAAATTCCTTTGTTGATTTTTCTTATTGGCATTTGAAACCTATAATCACTTGAATCCCAAATTTGATGCTCAACGCTCTTCTTAGTTACAAACTAACACTTGGATGCTATTGTTGGTTATACAAATTTACATTCAAACATCCTTTCTTAGAATTCATTTGTTCTAATTGTTCAACACTTGAAATCAATGACATAATATACAGATCATCAGTGTAGTAACACCTATAATTTCTAGGAATTATCTGGCTATGTTTATGAGTGCCAAGAGGATACTTGCATACTCTGGAGATATGTCTTGATGGATACAGAACAACCCTACCAATGCTTTAAAGAGATTTATACTATCTTGGTGTGAGACTGAAGTGAATTATATGATCATTCAGTCATAAAAATGAGATGCTCCATCTGTGCACCTATAAGAATAGAAATATCCTGGAGAAGAGTTTCTCTTTTCTTCCCGAAGCTTGATGCCTTGACAATTGAAAAATTGACTATTCCATGCAATTTATTCACAATAGTTTGATTGAAAAGGATGAAGCTGAATTTAAATATGAAGGAAAGGATTTAGAGGAGATATCTCCCTTGAAATCTTGGATCCCTACGTGCAAATGAAATATGCCCCGACACTTTTAATGAACATTGATACGTTGATAAATCAGTTTGGCCCCATGTGGATTATTCCTCCTCGTGGCCTTGTGCTTTGTCTTTAATGTTGTCAATGTTATATAGAACACTTGTCATATGTCCACATATTTTCTCCAGCAAAAAACCCAAAGGCAAACTGCCATCTGACCTCCTAAAACATGCTCGACGCTTTGACTTAGATGAAACTTCATATTCTCCTTTGATAGCATATATGTGTTTGAAAGAGACTGGAACTCATTGTCTTTTCTTGTGACACTTGGTTGATGTTGCTGTGGATTCCCTACACCACCTGGGAAATTGATTCTATGTGCATTGATGTGTTGAGAAAATAATGCTCCTTGTGGACTCCCTCCCTTGGCTTTGGCACTTGGTCTCGGGTGTTTTGACTCCTCCTTGATGAATTGGTTCTAGACTTAGGCACTGACTTGTATGCATAAGTTGACTTCAATGGTTTCTAGAAAACTTAGACTTTGGGCCCAATGTTTTTAGCTAAATAAAATGTAACCCTAGACATAAGCTCGAGAACAAAATTTGGATATAAAATCCAAATAGTTTTTATTTCCCCAAACATATAGATTTTTCCCAAAACCATATTTTTTTGTCTTTGGAAACACTGGCTCCAGCAACTAGTACACCAACATTACAAAACTTGAATATGCTACAAAAGTGTCAAATTTCATTGGTGCTACAAACGCTGAATTAACACAAAGTATACAGTGATAACACAACATTTTTGAGTTTCATGAGATGATACAAGCTTGTTTAGGCATGGAATAGGTGGAAAAATTTTCCATCCTCTCCCGAGGCATTGTTTCATAAATTGGACCCCGAAATCCAAATGTTGTATTGCTTCTTACTAAGAAAAACCCTAGTTCTCAAAATCGATGAAAAAAACAATTTCTGAGGCATGGGACCTAGGAGTGGGGTGATCTAGCTAAAATTCTATCCCAGGAATCCAATGAACACGATGGTTCCTCAATACAAGTCTCAGTTTTTGTTATATTCCCAGTTTCAAGTTTCATCCCAAACCATTTCGGGGACTCTTGGCCAATTCCTCCTGAAGGCATAAAAACCTAATGGAGAAACATTTTTTATTTCCGTGAGATGATGCAAGATTGTTTAGGAATGAAATAGGTGACCACATTATCCATCCTATCCCAAGGGATAGTTTCATAAATTGGACCCCTTAATCCAAATGTTGCATCGCTTCAAACTGAGAAAAACAATAGCTCTCAAAAGCAATGAGTAAAGCAACTTTCGAGGCATAGTACCCAGAAGTGAGGGGTTCTCTAAATGAAATCCTATCATGGTATGTTATGGAAAGGCATGGCATGGAAAGACATAGAATACCATAGAAAGGCATGGCATGGAAAGGTATGGCATGGCAAGGCAAGGCATGCAAAGGCAATTCATGGCATGGCATGGCAAGGCAAGGCAATGCATGGGATGGAAAGGAAAGGAAATGAAAGGCATGGCATGGAAATGCATGCAAAGGCAAGGCATTACATAGCATGGAAAGGAAAGGAATGATATGGAAAGGCATGGTATGGAAATGCAAGGCATGGCATTGCAAGGCACGGTATAGAGGGGCATGTCATGGAAATGCATACCATACGATAGAAATGCATGATATGGCATGGCATGGAAAGGAAAGGAATGCAAAGAAAATGCATGGCGTGGCATGGAAAAGTATGGCATGGTATGGAAAGACAAGGAATGGTATGGAGGGGCATGGCATGGAAAGGCATACCATATGATAGCAAGGCATGGCATGGAAAGTCAAGGAAAGGTATTGTATGGCATGGAAAGTCAAGGCAATGAATGGCATGGCAAGGAAAGACATGGAAAGGAAAGGCATGGCAAGGAAAGGAATTCAAAGGCAAGGCGTGACATGGCATGGCAAGGCAAGGAAATGCATGGCATGGCAAGGCAAGGCAATGCAAGGTATGGCATGGAAAGGCATGCAAAGGTAAGGCATGACATGGATTGGCATGGCAAGTGAAGGCATGATATGGAAAGGCATGGTATGGAAAGACATTGCATGACAAGTGAATTCAAGGCATGGCATTGCAATTCATGTTATGGAGAGGCATGGAAAGGAAAGGGGCATACCATATGATAGTAAGGCATGACATGACATGGAATTGAACAATAAGGCATGCAATGGCATGGCAAGGGAAGGAAAGGCATGAAAACAGCAAGGAATGGAAAGGGAAGACAATGCATGGCATGACAAGGGAAGGAAATGCATGGCATGACAAGGAAAGGGATGGCGTGGAAAGGAATGCAAAGACAAGGCATAACATGGCATGGCATGGCAAGGCAAGGAATGGAAAGGAAAGGACTGGCATGGCATGGCATGGTAAGGCAAGGAAATGCATGAAAAGACAAGGAAATGCAAGGCATGGCACTACAAGGCATACAAAGGCAAGGCATGGAAAGAGATGGAATGGCAAGGCATGACATGACATGGAATGGCATGGCAAGGAAAGGCAAGGTAATTGTAATGTCCCCCACCTATTAGAGAGGTAATGAGGAGACTCAGTGGCCTGGGCACCCCCACTAGGTCATAGTCTCACACTGAAGGGGGGAAAAGTCAAGAAGTTAAAAGTTATATTTTTAAGTTGACTTAAGAAAGGAAAAGGAAAGGAGTAAAAGATAACTCAACAAAAGAATAGAAGATTAACCCTAGGAGTTAACCTAACTCAACAAAGAATTAGAAGGAAAAGTATAAGTAAGAGGCTAAGGTGCACCTATTACTCATTCTGGTTTTGGATTATCATTTGCTATTGCTCTTGAGCATTCAGTTTGGGGGTTTGCTGTACAAACCCTTGTGAGAAACTCAGTGGTGAAATATCCACTCACCTTGTTCCACAGCTTGGTCTCGGGGATGAAATACTCCTCCACACCATTATAGTCTCAGCCCATCTCCATCTAGTGCTTCAGAAGGGGGAGGAAAATCAGTTTGAGGGATTTTCTGGAGGGTTATCATCATTCTACATTTGTCTGCAGATTGGGACGTCTCGGAGCCATAGGGGACTTCCTGTGATTCAATAAAACTCAGATCTAGAGAGATCTGCCTGAGATCTGAGCCCGAAACTTCTCCCACGGGATTCTCATAGCCCGATCTATATTCTTGGAGAGTTTCAGAGCATTTGGAGGCCCCCTTCATCAGGGCCGAACCTGCTAGGGTTTTAGTCTTCGAGTGGGGCACACCATTCAGTGGAGATTTCAGATCTACAACGATTGAGAGGGATCTTGGAGATTCAGGCACCTGGTTTTTTCTTACCATCACCCGATCTATATTCTTGGAGAGTTTCAGATCATTTGGAGACCTCCTTCATTAGGGTCAAACTAGCTAGGGTTTCAGTCATCCATTGGGGCACACCATTCAGTGGAGAATTTAGATCTACAAAGTTTGAGAGTGGATTAGGGAATTTGGACATCTGGGTTTCCCTTGCAGTTGCCCGATCTATCATTTGGCATATTTCTCGGGATGATTGGACACTTTTGGTAGCAGGGCAGAATTATTCAGGGCTTCGGCATTCTAGCAGGACGTGGCACTTTCCAGCTTGGAGGTTGAGCATTAGTATGGCTTAGATCTGCTTGATTTAGTCTTCATTGGATATCCAGCCTTTGGAGGCTCATTTTGTATTGTCGGGAGCATTTTGTAGCAGCTCATATCTATTTCTTGTATGACCATCTGAGGTTTATGCCAGATCGGCCATCTATTGTATTGATCTTACATTGCTCATAATAAAAAGGTCA
>ML781335.1:216322-260911 GCA_009831015.1 Picea engelmannii
AGAATCCATATTTGCATTGACGCTCAATTAAGAAATATATTCCTATTTACATCATGCATTGCATCTATTATACATTCACAATATAACTTGAATTGGTATACATGTACCGAATTTGCCCATTTTAATTTTCATGTTTAACAAATCAAATAACTATCTTTTTCATGAGCATATATCATGTAACAAACAAATAGGCCTAGAGATACACATCTCAATGTCTAACAAAGTCTAACTGACTCCAAACAAATGCTAAATTTTGAATTATCAAGATTGGTTAAACAACAATGTTCTAACTTCCTAAGGTCAAAATATGGGGCATTACAATTGCAAGGCATGACATGACATGGCATGGCATGGAAAGGAAAGGAAAGGAAATACACTTTGACACCTTTTATTACATTTTTGTCATGATTTTAAACCGTTTAGGTCTTAATGTATTGAATTTTTTCTTTGGAAGGATTGACATTTGGATGTGGTCTAGTTGAATGAGTATAGAGAGCATCTTCAAAATTACCTATAAACTAGTTAATTCTCAAAGGACCTTTGAAGCATATTACAGTGGGCCAAAATGTCATAGATAAATATTCATTTGTGAAATATTAGAGAAGAAGATATATAGACCAATTAACTCTCAAAGAATTTTTATAGGAAAACATAATCATATATAGCACAAAATGGAGAGGGTTGGAACTTACGATTATGTAATAGAATTTACAGTTGATAGTTAAAATGTGTAACAATTTTTTTTACAATCTTTACTAATGTTTATTGGAATTGTTGCATGTTTTACATCATTGGAATGACTTCTTATTTGTAACTTATTTGAAATTTTACTATGGTATATGCACTTTGATATGATGTAATATGAGTATAGTTTTGTTTCATATGTTGTAATATTAGAAATATAACACAAAAATTAAATATTGCATGAAATAAATAATAACCTTTTATTTTGAATGTTCTTTCTTCCAGAACACGGGTCTTCTAGAAGATCTAGTTGATCCTCATGAGATAGATCCAGATTATAATGGGTCTGATACAAACATGGGAGATGATGATGATGACGTAGATGAAGAAGACACTGTGAATGATGATGATGATGACCACATTCGTGATGATCAATATAATGATGATGTCATAGTTGTTGGTAGTATCTAGTGACATTGATCATATAAACTACATCATGGATCATTGCTGATATATCGTTATGATTCCTATTTTCATGTTAATTATCATATGTATCATTTTCACTTGTTGGATGCAGGCCTAGCTAGGAAGAAATGTTGTTTTTGGAGGAGAAGCATGCAAGGAGGAAAAGACAGCTGGAAGGAAAAGCAACATGTGTAGGAGAAGCATGCGAGGCATGCATGCAAGGAAGACCTAAAGACACTAGGGTTAGGTTTTTTGTAATGTATTGTAATGGCTGATGAGCCAAGGATATAAATAAATAGTACTTAGGGAGAGAGAGGGACACATAGGGTGGGGATAGAGACACATACATCCATAGAGGGAGAGAGAATTGTAAGAACTATATGATTCATTAAGTTGGTGAGTGAAGGAAGTAGTGAGAAATTTGATCCCGAGGGTTAGATCGCAGGCTGAGGATCCTGGTGCAATCTAGTCAACCTCACAAGGATCGAGGAGCCTGTGGAAAAGGGTGAGATATGAGATTGTAAACACGCACGGCGTGATATATTTCTGAATCATGATAAAATCTTGAGAGCCAAATCTTTATGGACATAGCCCAGGAGGGGGTGAACCACGGTAGCACTGTTTCATGTGAATGAATGTATGCATCTGTATGTCTAATTAATTGATGGATGTTAGATGAATGTAGTAACTAGGTAGATCTGGTATTCCACATGCATGAATAGAATGAATTTTATAATTATATGTTAGGCCAAATGAATAAGGACTATAAATCATAACCACAAATCTTCACTCATTCTTAGGTTGCAAGAACTTGAGTATTCCAGCCCCCCATAGAGCTATCTCGGGTGAGACTACACAGTACACTCTGTGTGCTACGTTTCCTTCTAGTCGACCAAAGGGGCTGATAGTTTTAAAGGGCTTTTGTTGGGAAGCTTATCAAATCTGAACCAGGGTCAATTTGTGATAGTAAAATAGAATCAGAATACCCCATAACAAATCCTCAAGACCAATATAAAAGCATAAAGTCAACAAATGGTTCCGTTGTTAGTTTTGTGGAAGAAAATGGGATTGAGTATGTGAGATTTGGGGAATATGCGTCAAAAGAATGTTAAATAGGAAACAAGTCATTGAAGAAATGAGAATCTTAAAAGGGAATGTTGAGATCGTTGAATCCAATGAAGGCAGAGATAGAGAGTTGGTTGAAGACAAAGGAGCTAGAATTTGCACAGAAAGATAACATAAATTCAAAGTTAACACTGCACAAATATTTGGACAAGTACATATTCAGTGACTTGCATGAGGTATTTTTATGTGATTTCCCACATATATTGTAGGAGTGGATCAAAATATTGAAAGAAAACCATATTACCTATCGGATCATACAGCTAGAGTGGAAGCTTGAATAGATCATGCAACAAGTTGATAATAAGTTTACGCGTACAATAGATTTCTGGTTAGACAACATTGTTGCAGGATTTATCACAAAATTTGTATTAGATACAGTGAAATTGTACAGTGTAGCTGAAAAAGAGTTCTTGAAGGGATCTCAAGGTAGGTACATCAGATCGTTATATACTTCCATTAAGATATTAATATATAACAAAGGTGTAATGACAATGGATTCAAGAAGATAAACTTCCCTACGTGCATGGGGGGAGGGGGGAAGCACTGACAAGAGAAGGAGAAATGGAAGGAGAAGGGGATAAAGGAAACAAGGAGGAGGCCTTAGACCCAATTATGATGGATGAAGACCAAATCAAGTGGATCATGACAACAAATGGAAATACGCATTGTGGAGTACCCTACCAATATAAGGTGAACACCAAGAAGACAATCGTAGCCGCGAGGGAAGGCTTGGAAAGTGATGAAGAGGAGGTAGAGGATCTCTAGGTTGTGGAGTATATTGAGGAAATCCTACACGGGACATATGAGAGGAAGACGAGAGGTCCAAGAGAGGAAATAGAAGGCATCACTCCTATCCGTATCAGTGTCAATGTGGAACCCATAAACCCTTGTGTGACCAATACACCAAGAAGAACATCACCATTTAGACAATCAAATTTCAGGAGAAGGAAGACAAAAGGAAGTGCATATACACAAAGAAAAATGACTAGGGGATCCAGTTTAGGAAACATTAGTCAATTATCTACACCATGTGGAGGTATTAGTTCAACATTTAGGATGGCAGGACATGAACCCACCATCAGGTTACCATAATTCAAAGGAGAGGCGTCGGAGGACTCGAAGAAGCACTTGTTTATCTGTGAAAAGATCTGGGAAGAGAAATATATCACAGATGAGGGCACTAAACTTGCACAGTTAGCTATCACGCTAATAGAACGTGCACTGGATTGGTACATGAGTTTAGTTGCGAAAAGTCTACAAAGGACAACCAGAACGATTGGAGATATCAAGAAGCTGTTGATAAATGAGTTCCAGAATCCTAGGTCAGAGGATCAATACATGAACGATATGATCGATATTAGACAGAAACCAAGAGAATCCATATGGGATATTTACCAGAGATTCAAATGATTGAAGGGAAAGCTAAAATACACCATGAAAAATATGTAGCATAGGCATATGTTCGTCAATTCATTGCTACCACACTTGAAATATCCGTTGCGATAATAAAAGTTTCAGATGCATGTAGAGGCTCTACAGGAAGCCGTATAATTGGAAACGAACTAATATCAGAAAATATATCCATCCATAGAGGAGCTGAAGGAGGATCTGAAGAACTTATCGTTCTAGATAAACCATAACAAAGATAAGGACAAAAGAGAAGTCGTTTGGTGTACCACATGTAGGATGGAAGGACACCATAAGAACGAATGTCCAACATTCACGAAATACATGGAAGGAGGAATGCCAAACCCATTGCCAAAATGAGGAATATGGTGTGAGATCTATAAGAAATAGGGTCATGATCCATACCACTTCCCAATGATGCAGAAGTACCAAACAGTACCGAAGAGCTCATATTGCAACTTTTTCAAGTCAGTAGGCCATGATGAAAAATATTGCAGAACCATGGACCTTATGAGGGAAAGAACATTAGATGCATACAGGGTGCAGGAATAAATGATGACCAAGCAAGCCACACCTCAGTTTAACCAAGTACCAACCCCATATAACACTGCACAACAACAATATAACACTGCGCAGAAACAATATAACATTGTGCAACCGCGATACAATAACGTGCAACCACACTATAATACCACGCAAAATAACCAAGCGCCTCAGTATAATGCAGTACGAGGGGATCGAGCTGGCTACAAAGGTGGAGGAAGAGCAAGAGGAGTCTTTGGAATAAGTAGAGGACCATTATTATGCCACAATTGTCAACAACCAGGACACTATGCAATAGAATGTCCACTTCCAGTAGGGACTTGTATGTATTGTCCCACATCAGATCATGACAAAGAATAATTTTCGACACTATTAGGGAAGATCCAGGAGAAAATAAATCAGAACAATCAGAATGTTTAGTGGATTTCAGTAGAAGAGAGGGATGAAGGAAGAAACATCAACGCAGTTACGTGGGGAGGAGCTAAAACAGGAAACAACGTAGTAAGACAAGAACCAACACAACACCAATGGGTGAAAAAGGATGTCGAACCAAAGAAGCAGTTTGATGCACAAAACAAAAAGGAGACATTCAAGCAAGCTAGGCAAGAATTTATGAAACCAAACATTGCATTGACATCAAATGCATACTATAATAAAGAAGTACCATCCTACGAGATGACTCCATCATTGTATCACACCGAAGAAACACAACCACTGGGACAAGTAAGTACAATTAAGTGTCTTTTGCAATCCTGTGTTAGACTATTAAATGATCCATCCTCTGTTAAAGTATTACAAAATATGTTAAAAGGGTGTAGCATAGAGGCAGAAGGAAAGATAGAATAGAAAATAGTTAATCATCTCCATACAAGAAGGAGAACAAACAAGGAATTTAGACTAAACGCCAACATTGGAGATTTCAACATGGGAGATATTATACTGGATTTAGGATACGAAGTAAATTTGATACCTAAAAAGACATAGAAATGTATGGGAGAACTGACATTAGGATATTCACTTGTTCAGGTAAAACTAGAAAATCAACACAGAGTTCTACCAATTGGAAGACTAAAAGGAGTGACATAAGATTTGGAGAGTATGGATTAAAGTCAACTTCAAAGTAATCGAGATAGTGGATGGCACAACAACTTATCCAACATTTCTTGGCTGGGATTGGGCATTTGATAACCAGGCCATAATCAACTTAAATATGAGGAAGATGGCATTTGAGTCAAGAGAATATAAAGGAATTAATCCATTGGACCCATCATAAGGGGAAAGGTTTGTAGAACCTACTTTCTTGGACCTCGAGGAAATTAACCAGTTGTACAAAACAACCATGTGAGGAGAAGATTATGTGAATCCGAATGTAGACAGGGTACTAAGTTGGAGAAGAATCACCTCATGTGCATCAGATTCAGATATGGTCTTAGAAAATTGGTAGCAGAGGTTACACGAACTCTCCACAAGAAGATGCGCAAGAATAGACCACACAGTAATATGGGTAGGTACGAAGATAAGGGAACCTCCCAGCTTCCATGGGGTGAATGAATTAGAAAAATTCTTAACACAATACAAAAATGAAGTGTTAGAAAATTAGAGGCTCTTAGCCCTAGATATAGCACTCAAAGAAACAAATGCAATATGGTGGGGTGTGCGCAAAGAAACAGTTAAAGACTAGTACCAATGTAAGCAATTACTGTGCATTAGGTTTGGCATAGAAAAAGGAAGAAACTAGATGTAGAAGTATGACAGACAGGGGGAACCAACAAAACACTTAGAGAAGTGTAGAGCGCTATGAAAAATGACACCACTAGAGGACTGGCCCCATCATTTTGTTCACACACTAGAAGGTATTCCAGCAAACTAATATACAAACTAGGAATTGCGCAAAGGAACTACAAACTGGAAAATGTTATAATAGAACTTCACAATCACTTTCTGATTTGAGCATGAGAACCCCATAATAGAACCAAAAGTATAACTCATAACAGAAGAACAATAACAAAATAGATAGACAATAAAATAACTACTATCATGCTAACATGTGCAGCAAGAAGCACCAAATGAAGATGACCCACATGATGTTCAGATTGAGGAAGTTGAAGGAGAAAGAGAAGTGGAAGGTCCACCTCTAGAATTAGAAGTAATTTTTGTGTCGATCAAGGTCAATAAAGTCAACATTGGGACAGTTGAGAATCCCAAAATGGCCAGCATTGGAGACTATTGGGATGAGCAAACAATGGAAATTATAACAGAGTTATTGTGTGAGTACAATGACCTATTCCCAACAACGTTCACATAAATGAAATGCATAGCATGAGAGCTAGGCAAAATGAAGATACTGCTCAGAGCTGAGGCAAGGCCGATCAAGAAGTGACCATACAGACTAAACCCCATATATAAGAAAAAAGTCAAAGTTGAAATCGATAGGATGTTGGAGGCTGGAATCATAGAACATGTAGAGGAATATGACTGGGTAAGCCCGATGGTAGTTCAGGATAAGAAACAAGGGGGAGTAAGAATATTTGTCAATATGAAGAAGTTGAATGATGCGTTCCTACATGACCCATTCCCTACTCCTTTCATAGATGAGGTGTTGGAGAATGTAGGAGGAAAGGAATCTTATTCATTCATCGATGGATTCTCAGGATACCATCAGATGAAGATAGAAATAGAAGACATATATAAGACCACTTTTTCCACGGAATGAGGATCCTACCAATATACAATCATGTTGTTTGTACTGAAGAATTCACTAGCAATATTTTCCAGAGTAGTCATAGTTACATTCAAAGAATTCATCCACCAACTTCTAGAGGTATATCTAGATGATTGGATAGTCTATAGTCTATTGAAAGACTGTTGGTCTCTAAATATGTCCTAAAAACAACCTCTATGCATCAGCCGAAGGTAGGCACTGGCACAAGCGTTTTACTAGTTTCCTATGTAGGTTTTTACCTTTTGTTTCAATACCTGTCCTCTAGAGATGCAACCCCTCAAAAGGGACAACAATTGTAACAAAAGGAATGGCAGTTGTTCCATTCAAATGAACAGCATGACCTGCAAAAGGAACAACAATTGTAACAAGAGAACGACACTCGTTATATTGGGCCGAACTAATGTTGTATTAATTGAGTTGTAGTACTTTCCCAACTATCTAATTTGTCAATCCGAGGTTTGTAAACTTACAAAGTATATGCAAGATTGAAGCAAGACTAATCTAATCTAATGTTTAAGCTACAACTGAAATTGAATAATTAATATAATGCAGGAAATTGAAACACATGACTTGGAATTGAAATTAATCTAGGAATGGGAAATTGCACAAATGAAATTAATCTATGAATTAGAAATTGTGTAAATGAAATTAATCTAGGAATGGGAAATTGCGTAAATGAAATTAATCTAGGAGTGGAGAACTACATGAAGGAAAAGAAAATACAACATGTGAAGATTTGAATGTCACAAAAAAATATGTGAGCTCACGCAAATGAAGCAGTCTTACATTAAAATAATCAAATCGATATTCATAACAAAATAATGAAAGCATGGAAACTAAAACCATCAATAAAAGCTAAGAATCCCTTTCTCTTTCAAATTACAAATCTAAGACTAATCCATATTTCTACTTGAATCTTAATGAGTATTGTTAATGACTACTCTAATTCCATCCTAATTACCCTCAATGATTACTACTCGATTAATCCTCTCTCAAGAAGAGAGAGCACTCTCTTTTATACATGAGAGCCTTGAAGATAGGATAACCATCTCATAATTACAGATCCACTATTCTCTCAACTATTTTCCCATTATTACAAAATGTAATCCCTTCAAATCCTCACACATATCTATCATATATCTTGGATAAGATATGCCAACCAAATCTCCATGATCTTCTCCTTGGAATGGGCTTGAATTATCTCCTCAAATCTTGAAATGGTGGAGAAAGTATTCGAGAATTCCTTTTGAATTAATCCTTCTCATATTCCTACACATTACAAGGCTCACACATTTTTTAGATATATATGAAAACATGTTGATTTTCTAACATTTAATCACAAATTCCCTTTTAATACTAAAATGAATAAAGTGGAAAATAATAAGGTGAAACCCAAATGTATTTATGAAAATGATGTCATGAAAGGTTAATGGGGCAATGAAATGTGAAGAATAATGAAGGGAAAGGTGTATGAAAATAGGACATTTCTGAGCCCCAATATACCCCCCAACTTAACTTGTTGCATGTCCTCATGAAACCATGCATGGATCTTCTCAAGAAATTTTGGCATCTGAATGTTGGCTTTGAGTGGTGATAATGAATGTTTCCAAGATGGGATTTACATGAGTAACAGTTGACATTTTCTTATGGTTGGTTCTTGTGTGACAACCATGAATATAAAGAATGTTGGTTCTTGTGTTAACAACATTCATTTTGTTATTTGTTCTCTTGGTGTTATGATAACAGTTTTCCCATATTCTTACTGGAAAATATATGCTATCAAATGTGCATAAGGAAACATCATTGATTATAATAAAGCCCTTTTTTATATTTGTGAATCATGCCAATATGTATATCAGTGCTTATAAAGAAAAGCGCAACATAGTATCATTGGAAAAGAAATGTTAGTAAATGGTAAGTGAGAGGAAAAATGGAATGATGGTAGTGAACAAATGGAGTAATGATAGTGAATAAAGTCCCCGACCCCCCAACTAAAATGGTTGCATGTCCACATGAAACATGGCATAAGTCATAGAAGTAAAAAGGAAAGGGAACTTGGTGAGGGAATTTTCCAAATTATTCATTGCTAGCAGTTGAGGAATTACATGATTAAAGTTTATAAAATAACATACCTCCACTTACCCAAAATGTTGATGAACTATGCAATAGGAATATGGCTGATGCGGATGTTGGAGCATGGAAGATGTCACTACTGCAGGGTCATGTGAAAAGTGACTGTTGTTGTAGCTGTGACTGTTGTCTGTTGGATCTGAGAATGTGAAGTGGAGGAATCTGAACTATTGCTGAATGAATCATGGAAAAGAGGAAGTACGAAAGTGGAACTGTAGTACTCTCAAATAGTTGAAGTCATGTTGTTGCAACTATTGAGGAAGTCAAGAAAAATTGTATAGTCTTCACCTGATGGTACAATTCTAGTCATGCAAATGAATGTGTCGATGTCGAGCATGAAAATAAGTCATTGGATTTTCGGCCATTGATGAATGTCGTTAACGAATGCGAGGCAAACTCACCATTGATGTCAATGAGTGCCAAGGTACCCGAGTACATCTAGCGAAGTGTGAATGAATGAGCTGATGTCGAGCCACTTGCAAGATTTGACAATCAAGGGACATTGATGTATTCCCATGATTGTCAGCGAGAGAACTTGCCATTAAGGCATGCAAGCCTCCAGGTACTCAAAATGGACTGTAGTCTATATCCCAAATAAGGTGTTGAAGTCGATGGGGCAAGACTTCTTGAAAGGTGGGCCTTAAGGAATCCCACATCAATCAATGCGAGTTTGTAAAAAGATTGGTAGGAATATAAATGAAAATATCTCCGTAGCAACAATGTCTATGGCAAGGAAATGTAGTTATGGAAAGGGAGCTAGATAGTTTTATTGACAAGGCAAAATGAGCGGGAAAATATAAAGAGATGTATGTGACTCAGAAAGATAGGCATGTGAGAAGTCATGAAGGATAATTCAATGGAATATGGGCTTCAACACAGGGATTACCAATCTGCTTTGAAGGAGAAATGGGGGAGAACATTCATGACACAAATGGGTTTATGAAAAGGTTTTTGTGTAACAACAAATGTCATGATGTTTATGATGAGTGACAACTCCTTCAAGCAGTCAACAAAGCATGTTTTTTTTTAGAAAAGTTTTTATGATTCTTGAAAGTCACTTTTGCAAGAAATTTGATCGTCTTTGAACCTGTAAAATTTTAGCACTAATCCGCTGCAAATAGTGTGAGAGTATTGAAAACATAAAGTGTCGAAATTAATACTAATGCTATCAACCAAATGAAAAAATAAATAAGATGCGTTTTTTCCGGTTGGTGATAGCGCATTTTTGACAATCCTCTTCGTGAATACCTAGTGAAGTGAATTCACAATAATTTTAGCATAAAAAGATAAAAAGCATGATTTCAATGATGTTTTCAGGAAATGTGAAAATCCATTTGCAATTTTTATTTTTAGAATATTTGATTTGTTTTCAAAAAACATTATTGGCAGTATCGCTTGTATGCAATTGTACAGGGATCCAAATGTTCTCTTTGTGGATGCTTGCACTTAAATATTTTATGAAAACACTTTTATCATCATGATTTGAGTAGATACCACTACCTGTTCGACCACATACAACACAAAGTAAAACCAGAACTAAAACAAATAACAAGAACTTCTTTATCCGTACATTTTTTATTTTCATAATAATTTTTATTTGTATGGTTTTATTTATTTATCTCTTTTTTATTGTTTTTCTTAGTAAAACAAATGAAATGTTTTTATTTTTTTATTTTTTATGGTTTCATAGTTTTTATTTTATTTTTGTTCTACATATCAAAGAAAAATGCAAAAAAAATAGAAATGATACTAACGAAAAAATGGAAAACAAAGCACCCAAAATTAAAATCGTCCTTATCACATGAAATCAACATTATAGGTGTATAATTTTCATTTTCAAAGATGCTAAAACTTGGGGTGACTCCAACAATAGTCGAGTTCCAACATAACGCATAACTAACAAATCATTGCCAAATCATTAAATTGCTAAAAACACGGCATAAAGAGTGGCGCGGATGGGGTTTGACCCCATAACCTCCACCCATAAAATCGGATCTCCCAGCTGAGTTCTATTACTCTAATATGAATTGCATTCGAAAATTTGTATTATTGTTTTTGTTGCAGGCTACTACAGGGGTGTATTTGCAGGGTGTAACGACAAAAGTCAAATGCGATTTTCTCACAAATGATGAATTGGGTTGAGATGAAATTTTGCATATAGTTTCCCATGGTCCAAATGCTTCTACACATTGAAAATTAGCAATACCCACATCATGGTTTTTGAGAAAAAAAAATAGTTGAAGGTGACTACATTGATTTTCTCGAAAATCGTGTACTAAGTTGTCCTGAAATTTACTGGTTTTTTTTTATCATAACATAATGCACTTCCTGTCCAAAAATCATAAGAACCCAGATCCTAGTTTGTGATATATCTTCAGTTCAATTTCTTTTTTTTTTTCAATTATTATTATTATTATTTTAATAAAACTAGAAATTTTATTAGCATTTGAGACAAATAAAATTGAATAAAATTCTTTTAGAAAATGGAGATAAATTAATTTTGAAAATCGAAGACAAAAATTGATTTAGAAATTTTTTTTAAATCTTCAACAGTACCAAAACATCCCTCAAAACATCTCATAACCATTCCTTTGATTTCTACTTTCTGATCTTCTAGATCGCAACAAGGCGCAAGAAGAGAGCATATTTATTTGAGAGCATACTTATTTGAAACAAAAACAAGAACTGAAAAACAAAAGCATGGTTTTATTCATTTACCCTACCTACTCTACGCTAATTAGATTTAACAATTAGTTACATGTAATTAAACTTCCAGTGGAGCCATTCACGTAACAATAGTAAAATTATGTTCATTTTAATTTTTACGCATGAAAAATAGAAATATCCAAAAACGAACAAATCGAATTGTTGTGACTGTGATTTCACTAAATAAAAACAAAAACAAAATTGATCTAATCTAGTACTTACCTGGAACCATTGCTCGATAAGGCTTTCATAGGCGCATTGTTCCTCACTCAGATCATGTTGTAACTCCCCTTCATCTTCCTCGATCTCCTTTTCGATCAATTGTCCATCATCGGATGCATAAGAGTCTTCATATGTTGGATATTCAATTTTTTCTCGAGCAGTATTTCAATATTTGATCCTTGTAAAGATCTCCTCTTCTAGGGAAGAGGAAACTCCGATATCTGCTAGGATCTAAGTGAGCAGTTCAAAGCTAACATTCATTGTTAAACCATGTTAAAAAAGAGGATTCTTACATCACCCAAAACTAAAATCTAAATGAAAAAAAATAAAATAAAAGCACTCTTACTGAAACAGAAAACAATTACTCTTCACAGTTGCAGAAATTAAATGCTCTTGATACTTGGTAGGGACAATGAGGATTCTCCTCTCACGAGCTTCTATGACCCTTAGAACCAACACATGTAGATCACACTTGCAGAAATTAAACACTCTTGCATAAATTGAAATTTGCATAAATTGAAACTACTTTTACCTAGTTGGTAGGGAGAACATGAGGAGTCTCCTCTGACAAGCTTCTATGACCCTTTACCAACACGTCTAGATCACACTTGCATGAATTAAACACTCTTGCATAAATTGAAATTTGCAGAAATTTAAACTACTCTTGCGGAAATTGAAATTTGTAGAAATTGAAACTACTTTTACCTAGTTGGTAGGGAGAACATGAGGAGTCTCCTCTCACGAGCTTCTATGACCCCTTACTAACACGTCTAGATCACACTTTCATGAATTAAACACTCTTTCATAAATTGAAATTTGCAGAAATTGAAACTACTCTTGCGAAAATTGAAATTTGAAGAAATTGAAACTACTTTTACCTAGTTGGTAGGGAGAACATGAGCAGTCTCCTCTCATTAGATTCTATGACCCCTTACCAACATGTCTAGATCACACTTGAATAATTGAAATGAAAAAGAAACTAATACCTCAATCCATCGTGCTTCCCCGGCAATGGCACCAAAATGTTGGGCTCTAAAGATGTCCTAAAAAAAACCTCTATGCATCAGCCGAAGGTAGGCACTGGCACAAGCATTTTACTTGTTCCCTACGTAGGTTCTTACCTTTCATTTTCAATACCCATCCTCCAGAGATGCAACCCCTTCAAAGGGACAACAATTGTAACAAAATGAACGACAGTTGTTTTGTTCAAATGAACAACATGACCTCTAAAAGGAACAACAATCGTAACAAGGGAACGCCACTTGTTATATTGGGTCGAACTAATGTTGTATTAATTGAGTTTTAGTACTTGCCCAAATATCTAATTTGTCAATCCCAGGTTCGTAAACTTATGAAGCACACGCAAAGTATATGCAAGATTGAAGCGGGACTAATCTAATCTAATGTTTAAGCTACAACTGAGATTGAATCATTAATCTAATGCAGGAAATTGAAACACATGACTTGGAATTAAAATTAATCTAGGAATGAGAAATTGCGCAAATGAAATTAATCTAGGAATGAGAAATTGCATAAATGAAATTAATCTAGGAATGGGAAATTGTGTAAATGAAATTAATCTAGGAGTGGAGAACTACATGAAGGAAACGCAAATACAACATGTGAAGAATTGAATGACACAGCAACATATGTGAGCTCACGCAAATGAAAAAATCTTACAATAAAATAATCAAATCGATCTTCATAACAAAATAATGAAAGCATGGAAACCAAAACCATGAATAAAAGCTAAGAATCCCTTTCTCTTTCAAATTGCAAATCTAAGACTAATCCAGATTTCTACTTAAATCTTAATGACTATTGTTAATGACTGCTCTAATTCCATCCTAATTACCCTCAATGATTACTACTCAATTACTCATCCCTCATGAAGAGATGGCACTCTCTTTTGTACATGAGACCCTTAAAGATAAGATAACCATCTCATAATTACAGATCCACTATTCTCTCAAATATTTTCTCATTATTAAAAAAATATAATCCATTCAAATCCTCACACATATCTCTCATATACCTTGGATAAGATATGCCAACCAAATCTCCATTATCTTATCCTTGGAATGGGCTTGAATTATCTCCTCGAATCTTGAAATGGTGGAGGAAGTATTTGAGAAGTCCTTTTGAATTAATTCTTCTCATATTCCTACACATTACAAAGCTCACACATTTTGAGATATATATGAAAACATGTCGATTTTCTAACATTTAATCACAAATTCCCTTTTAATACTAAAATTAATAAAGTGGAAAATAATAAAATGAAACCCAAATGTATTTATGAAAATGATATCATGAAAGGTTAATGGGGCGATGAAATGCGAAGAATAATGAAGGGAAAGGTGGATGAAAATAGGACATTTATGAGCCCCAACAAGACCATGTACGGGTGTTGAGGATTATGTTAGAAATATGCAGACAGTGTCAGATATCATTAAATATCAATAAGTGCTTCTTCAGAACACCTTTTGGGATACTCTTAGGACATATAGTATGCAATCAAGGCTTGCTAGTAGATCTTGCCAAGATTGCAGTAATTGTCAATCTACCACCACCAAAATCAATCCGAGAATTGAGAGAGAAAATGGGACACATAGGATACTACATGAAACTTATAAAGGGGTATGTAGAGAACATTGCACCAATAGAGAAATTGCTAAGAAAAGACGGTAATTTTCAGTGGAATGAGGACTGCCAGCATGGATTCGACACCCTGAAATTGAAGATGGTAACTGCACCAATACTAGTATTGCCAAATTGGGAAAATACATTCCATGCCCATGTAGATTCATTATCCATAACACTTGGAGCAATTATGGCACAACTAGGATCAGGAGAATTGGACCATCCTATAGAATTTGCTAGCAAAAGACTCTCAGAAACGGAGAAAAATTACAATACCATAGAAAGAGAAGGCTTAGCTATGGTCTATGCGCTTTACAAATTCAAGAATTATTTATTGGGAAAACATTTCAAAATGTTCACATACCATTCATCTCTCAAATACCTTGTCAACAAGAGAGTGTTGGGGGGGAGAATTTGTAGATGGTTATTGTTGTTCTAGGAATTCGACTTTGAAGTGATAGTCAAACCAGAGAAGTTGAACATAGGACCTGGTCACCTGTCAAGGATCACTAATGGGGAGGAACCTATGAACATAGAGGACAACTTTCCCAATGCACAACTATTTTCAGTACAAATAGCCGATGAATGCTTCATAGACATCATCCAATACTTGAATACAGGGACTGCGCCACAAGAATTCAACACTGTGCAGAAGAAAAATTTGGTACTCAGGGTTGCAAACAATCAATTTATTGAAGGACACTTATACAAAATGGGAACAGATAGCATGTTGAGAATATGTGTGCTAGAACATGAAAGACCTGGGATTTTAGCAGAATCCCATGAGGGAATAGCAGGATGAGATTATGTAAGAAAAGATACCATGCATAAGGTATTACGCATAGGACTATGGTGGTCGAATGTTCACAGAGACTCAAAGGACTATTGCCAGAAATGTGATATATGCTAGAGGGTTGGTAAACCGAATAGAAGGGATGAGATGCCCCTCAGGCCACAAGTAACTTTACAGGTATTTTACAAATGGGAAATAGATTTTGTGGGACCAATTAACCCACTAGAAAAAAGGCTAGGAGCGAGGTACATTATTATTGTGACAAATTACTTAATAATATGGGCAGAAGAAACACCATTAAAATATTGTAGTGCAGAGACAACAACACACTTCTTGTTTGAGCAAGTGATCATTAGATTTGGCTTCCCAAGGATTTTGATAAGTGACCAAGGCACTCACTTCAATAACAACACTATTAGGACTATGACCGAGGAGTTTGAAGTTTATCATCAAAAGAGTACACAATATCATCCTCAAGCAAATGGAACAGTGGAATCCTTTAACAAAATCCTCGAGAATTCACTGACAAAGATCTGCAACATTAATAGGGATGATTGGGACTTGAAGATACCAACAATGTTGTGGGCATACATGACCACATGCAAAAAGTTGACAGAGTAGACACCATTCAAATTGGTGTATGGACAAGAAGCAGTGGTGCCATTAGAAGTTTTGGTACCTAGTATGCACGTAGCAACAATTACAAACATGACAGAGTGAGGCACAGTATAGGAAATGATAAATCAGTTGATGATCATGGAGGAATATACGATTCTACCGGGGTTTCACCAAGAAGTACAAAAAGAAAGGGAAAACTCTTAGCATGACAGACATATCAAGAGGAAACATTTCAAGGAAGGAGACTTGTCTTGGTGTACGACAGTAAATCTCTTTAGCACCTAGGAAAACTCAAAATGCATTGGTTAGAACTATATGAAGTAAAGATTGTCACATATGGGGGAGTTGTATAGTTGAAGGATTTAGGAGGAACATAACTTAGAGGGATGATCAATGAGAGTTGACTGGAGCTGTATAGGGACAATCGACCTCCTAGAACTTAAAAAAAAATAGAGGGGTTACCGCGTCAGACATCAAAAGATATCAACAAAAGCGTAGTGCATTGAAAAGAGAATAAGTGCCAACAGATGACAAATATCAAAATTGAATGACAATAACAATTGACAGGATGACGCATTAATCATGCCAATTGGTGATGGAAAGCGAATTCAATGGCCACTACGCAGGAAGCACCAGTTCATTCAAAACACAAGTTTGGTAAAGTCTCCGAGAAGTTTCACATGATTCCTATATAAGGTAAGCACGTGAGGATAGGAAGGGTTATTGAGAAATTGATAAAATCACAGAGAAATAGAGTATATAGAGAAGAGAGTGAGTTTTCAAAAGTTATAGAGCCAACTAACCTTGGAGGTGAATATCTTTACCACCATGGAACCACCCAATATAGGAGCATCAAGCCACACCTGCAGACGACCTCAAAGCAACATCAGAGCACCTCACTAGCCACAAGAAAGCAAACAACAACCACCTCGGCCTCCAACATTCATCAACTTGGATGAAATCTCTTTACCCGATATGACATGAGGAAACCCCACACCATTGGTGGAGGAAACCCAACAGACAACACCAGTGGGCATGGACATCGATATGTCGGAAGTAGGATAGAGTCAACAGACCCAGGATACAGGAAATCCTTCATGCTAGGAAAACCCTGAAGAAGCCCCGAGGGTTAATGGGATGGTCCCGAACCAGGTAGAAACAACCGCACCAGAAAGGTCACACACAACCACGTAGGAACAACCACAGGAGGGCACAGTGGAATATGTCACCAATATAGCAAAGGAGTATGAAAAAGAGAGAACAATGGAGGATGGAACCTTGAGCTAGCCACCATAGTGGAAGGGAAAACAACCAATAGCAAGATCACCACGCAAGCAGGCCACCACAACCATAGTCTTGCCGCACATTTCAAAATTGGTGCGTGTCGTGGGTAACCTACTAGGCCACATGGAGAAACTACGGTACTCAAACCACGATGTGATGAACACATATAAGTTTCCAGAGTTTACCAAGAAAGTTTACTTGGATACTGTGGGTATAGGACACTTCAGCGAACCAATTAACCAACCAAAATAGTGGGCAGTTGGACTGGACAAAACCGAGATTCTAGGACTGTTGGATATCCCACACTTTGGAATGTTATGGGACTTAAGAAACTACATCAAGCAACTGATGGTAGTTACCCACGAAGGATACCTATGGCTAGAAAAACCTGTCTTGATAAACCTGGATCTCATTACATATATTATAGGGCTTCCATTTCAGGGGGAGACACCCACACAATTCCTCAATGACAAAACGAAGGAGAAGGAACTGGTTGAGGAAATGAAGAAGACTTATGGTACAGAAAGAGGGTCGTGCTGAATTGTAATTAAGCATATTAGTGATGTAGCAACAAGGATGGCCATATAAATCATGGCGTGCAAGTTACTCAGGAAATGTCATAAGGAGGAATTCCCGGGTGGGGTCGTCGCAGCTACAACACAGTGTGCAGAGGGAACTATAATCAGTTGGGCCCCGTACTTGTTGAATTTGTACTTGGAAGAGTGCAAGGATGCACAGGACCTGGGGACATAATTTCACTATTCGTGGATACTCATCCTGATCGCCTTGGTCAGACGGAGGGAACTTAGGTATACATACTTTTTTGTGAGATCCAATCCTTGCCACGTAGCATGATACCTATTGTTGGGGAGCACTTCAGACCCCAAGAACAAAAGTTTGAATGCAGACATGTTCGCAGGGTATTACAACAACCTATAGTAAATCATCGCCAACACTTCGTGGATTACACCATAAGTGGTCACACAGTATCGGGGTATAGCCACCTTTAAAGCGACCAGGCATATAGTATGGATCCAAGCATGGAAGGATCATGAGAACTAATGGCTACAACTGTGGTATTGCATCAAGGAAGAGGACATATAAATGGCCATCAAGGATTGGCACGAGGACTGGAGGATTCGAGACTTAAATCAAGAGATGCCCGTGGATAAGGAGGTTGAGGTAAGGCAGGAACAGACACCTGCAGGAGACAAAACGACACCCAAGAAGCTAAGGAAAGGTTAGAACCTGACGCAACAAAAGAAAGGGGGTGTGTCCAAGAAAGGCACCCAGGTGGGTAAGAAGAAAAACACTCAGGCACCATAGGTACAGGAAAAAGAGACGGAGACAACATAAGGGACCGCATCAAGTGTTAATCATCAGGAGCAAGGCCAAACCAAGAGGCAAATTATACAAATGGGGGGTGCATGCAAGAAAAATAAGGTGCACAAAATGCCACCAGAATATATGATCACGAAGGACGACGTAGACCTCATGGCCCATATGGTCCAGGATCGAGCAACAAAGAATTTTGACGAAGCTCAACGCCAAAGGGATAGGATGCAGGAAGAGCTGACAGAGATGAGGCATCTCCTTGAGAAAATTTGAGAAACACAGAGGTCCAAAAGAGTAATAGAATCAGTCCCAGCAGCACCATAGATAGGAGCCAAGGCTGGATCGAGCAAGCATGATAGGATCCAGATGACAGTACAGTCGAGCTTGACGTTTCACGTTACACCCATCATGTTGCACATGGATGAAATTGTGGGTTACACACCATTGAAATATTTGGCCCAAATCCAGTTGGTAATGATGTGGATACCGACCAAGGCATTGTATAAACTACAAGTCAGCCTCGTGCGCATGCAAAAACAAAGTAGAATTGCAGTAGATGAAGGACAACAAAAAAGAGTTGGAATTGGTTCTCGAGCAGGTCAAGATTGAGACCAAAGATGAGAAAGATCAAGTGGATAGGATCGAGAAGGGATTGGCGGTAGCCTATGAAAAAATTACAAAGAACGGGTAGACAAAAAAGCTCATATTCTGCATATAATCGATCAATATAGAAAGGAGATCGAGACCCTTTGATAATAAATCACCCCTACCACTCGCTTGGAGGTCAAGGAGAAAATGAAGCAGGAAGAAAAAACATAGATGGAGGATATGGAGCGACAAGTCCATGTAGCTTCCGATTTGTTTGATAAAGCATTACAGTTATGGACAAAGTTGGAGGAGGATCAATAGGTCCAGCAGTGGGACCAAGAAGAGGAGAAGATAAGCACAACTATACAAGACCTCAAGCAGAGGAAGAAGACGATGTTTATCACTAAGCGCGTCAAAGGAGCACATGATATGAAGAAGTTGCAAGCAAAACTCATAGTCGTGCAGACACAAAAGAAGGAGCGACAAGCTCAAATGTAACCTCTCCAAGAGCGAGAAGCGGAGGTCATTGTGCAAGTGGAAGAGGAAACGAATAACATGGCACAAACTCAGGTAGAATGCACATAGATGGTAAGCAATGAGATTGCAGTGCAATAATTGGATGCACTCAAAGAAAATACCATGCAAGTTCAAACAAAAGCAAAGGAACTCACAGAGAAATTCCAGGCTCTCATAGGAGAGATTGAAGAAGAGAACAAAGTTTAGGTGGCTTGGGATGAGCCACATGTCAGTGCTGGATGCCTGTTGGATGTAGGCCTAGCCAGGAAGAAAGGCTATTTTTGGAGGAGAAGCATGCAAGAAGGAAAATACAGCTTGAAGGAAAAGCAACATGTGTAAGAGAAGCAGGCGAGGTGCGCATGCAAGGAGTACCTAATGACTCTAGGGTTAGGGTTTTTGTAATGTATTGTAATGGTTGGTGAGCCAAGGATATAAATAAGTAGTAATTAGGGAGAGAGAGGGACATAGAGGGTAGGGACAAATATGCAGAAATCCATAGAGGGAGAGAGAATTGTAAGAACTATACGAGTCATTAAGATGGTGAGCGAAGGAAGTAGTGAGCAACTCGATCCTCAGGGCTAGATCACAGGTTGAGGAGCCTAGTGCAATCTAGTCATCCTCACAAGGATCAAGGAGCTTTTAGAAAAGGGTGAGATCTAAGATTGTAAACACGTGCGACATGATATATTTATGAACCATAATAAAATCTTGAGAGCCATATCTTTGTGGATGTAGCCCAGGAGGGGGTGAACCACGGTAGCACTGTGTCATGTGAATGAATGTATGAATCTGTCTGTATGATTAATTGATGGATGTTAGATGAATGAAGTAAATAGGTAGATATGGTATTTGAAATGCATGAATATAATGATTTTTATAATTAGATGTTAGATTGCACGAATAAGGACTACAAATCACAACCACAGATCTCCACTCATTGCCAGGTTTCAAACACTTGAGTATTTCAGCCACCCATAGAGCTATCTTTGGTGAGACTGCGTAGTACACTCTGTATGTTTCGTTTTAGAGGGATTTTGTTGGGAAGCTTATCAAATCTGAACCAGGGTCAATCTATGATAGTAAAATAGAATCAAAATACCCCATAACAAATCCTCAAGACCAATAGAAGAGTAGAAAACCAACATCACATGCAATACCATATTATTGAGTTTTATCATTTTGACATTTATCATTTGGACTTATATCATTTGGAAATATATCATCTTGACTTGTATCATTTTGACATGTATCATTTTGAGTTACATCATTTATCATTTTGACTTATATCATTTGGACATATATCATTTTAACTTACGTCGATTGTTGGCCATGTATCATTCTGACATGTTATTGATCTACTCATATTTGAGTTTAACTTGTTGTAGTTATATATGATGATGATCTTATCAGTATTAAATATATAAGTTGTTTGACATGATACTTATCTAATATTGATATATGTGACTAGTTTTAATTATAGATGGTGATCATGTTATAATAATTATCCTGTTATTTTATATATATTGTATGTTGTAGATTTTATTTAGATGGATATTTAATATGTATAATGATGTTGTTAGTTTGTATGGATGTCCAATTACCTAAAAATGATTTATAGAAAATATCATATAAAATACTTCAAATGCAATATGATTTACTGTGCAATAATATAATTTTTTTTAAATGCATGATATATTTAACTAATTAAATTGAAATAAAAAAAGTTAAATTACTAAATGGAAACTATAAAGGACGCAACATGAGTTAGTAAAATGGAAGCTATAAAGTATGCAACATGAGTTGTTAAAATGGAAGCAAAATGTGGCTCTAAAATGGAAGTAAAACTCGACATTAAATTTGAAGCCATACTTGGAGCTATTTCTGGATCCAAGTAGGAAGCTAAATTGGTTTCTTAACAAGAAGAAAAATTTGATGCTAATTAAGAAGAAAATCCCAACACTAAAAGGAGGCAAACCCTGGACCTAAAAAATAAGCAAAACCAGATGCTAAAAAGGAAGAAAATATTGGAACTAAAAGGAAGCAAACCATGGAGCTAACAAGGAAGCAATTCTAGAAGCAAAAATAGATGCAATAATGGAAGCAAATCTTGGCATTTATTTGGAAGAAAAACTAGAAGTTATTTTCGACACTACACTAGAAGCATGATTGGAAGATAAACTAGGTGCCACACCTGGAGCTAAATTAGGTGCTAAACCATGAGCTAAATTAGGTGCCACACCTGGAGCTAAACTAGGAGCTAAACCAAGAGCTAAAATAGGCGCTAAACCATGAGCTAAACTAGGAGCTACACTTGGAGCTAAACTAGGTGTTAAATCAAAAGCTAAACGAGGAGCTAAAAGAGGAGCTAAACTAGGCGCTAAACTAGGCACTAAACCAGGAGCTAAACTAGGTGCTAAACCAATCGCTAAATCAGGAGTTAAACTACGCACTAAATCAGGAACTAAACGGGGTGCTAAACCATGAGCTATTTTGGGTTCTATTTAGGGAGATATATCTCAGGTTTAGCGCTAATCTAGGTGCTAAACCAGGAGCAAAACTAGGCACTAAACTAGGAGAAAAACTAGGTGCGAAATCAGGAGTAAAACTAGGCGCTAAACCAGGAGAAAAACTAGGTGCTAAATCCGGTGCCTGAGTGAACACGTCGTTTAGCATCGGGTTTTGCGCCATCCAATTGACCTAATTCATGCAATCAAATGCACTAAATTTTGTCGCTAATCTAGGCGCTAATGCCCTAATTTGTTGTAGTGTGGTGACCTAAAAAAAACTCATCCCAGAATATCCTAATGAAATACAAAGGAACCTCCCTATTATTGCAGGGACGTTTGTCAAATACCATGAATCATCTATCCATCTAGTTGTCTAAAAATAGTTGGTAGTTGCACCAATCCATACAAATTTGTTTATTTATGACTAGAGGTTGTGTTTTGGTTCTCGGGTCAATAAACAATGTCATCCAGTCTTGTTTTGAAATGTTGAGGTCTCTAACTTGGTTTTATCTAGACCCATCCTTAAATAGTCAAACATTCTAGCCTTGTAATTAAAAATGTGTGCAAAGTGACCTTGGGCATTTGCAATAGAAGTAGAAATGGTATTTAGGGATGTGGCTAGTGAAAGTCGTGAGGGTTCTCTGGTATTTCTTAAGTCTTGTATAAGGGTTCTTAGTGACCTCAACCCTGTATCAATTTCAATGTTTATATTTTATGTTTCTAGGATGGGATTTGGTTTGTCTTCATGTGTTTATGTTGGGTCAAAGTATATATTTTATTTTTCTAGGATGGGGATTGGTTTGTCTTCTTGTGTTTATGTTGGGATTGGGTTTTGTAGAGGTGCACCCTCCATGTTAAGTAAGTATGCTTCATTTTAATAAGAGATTTTTTTTTTTCTTTTTATAATTTTAATAAGAGAAATCTTGCTCCTTTATTGATCTTGGTTAAACTTTATTGATTACTGATGATGTCTTTTATCAGGATGATTATGATGATCAAATGGTTAATCTCCATTGGTTATGATGATGATGGTTAACCTCCATTGATTGTGATAATGATGATTAACGTTTATTGATTATGATGATGATGGTTAACCTTGACATCATAAGAAACTAGTTTTCTTTTATGATGATGATGATGGTTAACCTCCAATCAAAGAGATTAGTTTTATTTTAAGATGATATTTGAATTTTCTTTTATACTCTAATTCTTTTACAAATATTCTGCAAAACCATTTCTTCCTTTATTCCCCAATGATTTAACTAAGAATTGCATCTTTATGCCATCCCCAATAAATCTTAAATGGTTAAGTAATTTTGTGAAGCCTCTTATCTTCCATGTTACTTTTATTGTTCTTATACATTAGGTATCTAATTATAATAATACTTTAAAAAAAAATACACTTTATTTTATTTGTATAAAAACAAACTAAATTTAAATGAACATGTTCTTTTTATTTTAATCAAAATCCAATAGATTTCATAAAAATAAACATTTATTTTCAAGTTAAAGGGAATACCCTTTAATTAGATAAATTCACCTTTTAATACTTGATTGATAGTCAAACTAATTTGACATTTCATTAATTTGCAATTTGTGAATTTTAAAAAAAAGTTTAGTAACATAAACTCCCTATAAACTCACCCCCACTGCCATGATTCAGAGAAACATAAGAAATGGGAGATGAAATGTTGATCAAGATTGATCGACGGCTTCAATACATGAACATGTTTGGAGATTTGGGTGGGAGCCCAAACACATGTTCGGAGAACAGAATACCAATGACTCAAGGTCTACATTATTCATTGGATGTACCAGAATGAATTTATTTCGAGGAATCCTGAAATTTCAAGGAAAACTTAATGTTAAGCTTCAAATAATATTCTTATGAGAGTGAAAGAAATTAGCTTTCTTTTTATGATTATGATTATGATTAAGATGTATTTTATGATCAAGATCTTGGTTAAATTTTATTGATCTTTTTATGATTATGATTATGATTAAGATGTATTTTATGATCAAGATCTTGGTTAAATTTTATTGATCATTGGTGATGTTTTTTATCATGATGATTATGATGATAAAATGATTAACTTTTATTGATTATGATGATGATGGTTAACCTCTATTGATTATAATGATGATGGTTAACCTCCATTGATTATGATGATGATGGTTAACGTTTATTGATTATGATGATGATGGTTAACCTTGATATCACAATAAACTAGTTTTTTTTATGATGATGATGATGGTTAACCTCCACTCAAAGAGATTAGTTTTATTTTAAGATGATATTTAAATTTTCTTGTATCCTCTAATTCTTTTACACATATTCTGCAAAACCGTTTCTTCTTTTATTCCCCAATGATTTAACCAAGACTTGCATCTTTATGCCATTCCCAATAAACCTTAAATGGTTTTGGTTAAAATTTGAAGCAATTTTGAAAAACCTTTTATCTTCCATGTTACTTTTATTGTTCTTATACATTAGGTATCTAATTATAATAATATTTTCAATAGAAAATAAAAATAAAAAATACTTTATTTTATTTTATTTGTATAAAAACAAACTAAATTTATTTAAATGAACATATACATTTTATTTTAATAAAAATCCAATAAATTTCATAAAAATAAACATATATTTTCAAGTGAATGGTATTCCCTTTAGTTAGAGAAATTCACTTTTAGTACTAGATTGATAGTCAAACTAATTTGACATTTCATTAATTTGCAATTTGTGGATTTTTAAAAAGGGTTTAATAAAGATTTATCAAACTCTTTTTGGGCAAAATTCAAAAATAAGGATGCATGTGGCTTGACTAAATTCATGTGGTTTTGCAAGAAATTATTATATAAAAAAATCATTTTGAAAAAATTAAAATTAAAATATTCTCTACTTACTATAATAATTTAATTAGTCTTCTTGAGGTGATCACTAATATCACTTAATTAGTCTTCCTTGACGTGATCACTGATATGATGTGATACCTTGTTTAGTGATTTTTTTAAGCAATTAATTTATTTAGTTTTTTTTGTTGTTTTTGTTTTTTTTCAAGTTTTAATAATCGCAACATGCTTTGAAATTCAGGTTTAATGTACATGTGTAACTTGTATTTTTAGTTGACTATGTTCATTGTTTAGTCCTATGGTTGCACTTAATAGTTTAAGCTATAGGTTATCTATAAGTGTGCTTCTTTTTGTTATGCTTCGATCAACGATTCTTTATTTTTGGTTGCTTGGTTTTGTGAAAATCTCTCTTTGTTTATGGCATATGGAACAATTTATTGAATGTTCCATTCATATGTATTAAACACTAAGTGATTCACCCTATCAATTCACACAAGACCAAAGGGCTTGCTATGATGTTTCACTAGAAACCTCTTCATTCAGAAGAATCCCCTCATCCCTCAAGAAATTGTGGGCCTTAAACTTTAAGTAATTCACTCTATCAATTTAGACAAGGTTAGAGGGCTTGATATGACACCCAACTAAAAAAAACCCTTTTAGAATAATTCCCTCATTCCTCAAACAATTGTGGGTCTTCATCCATGATAGACTCTAATAATTTTCTACATATTTCCTCACCTTGCCCTCATTCTTACTCAATGAGCCATACCTAAATATCTCTAAAATCTTTGAACCCTTGGTCACCTTCTTGATAACTTTATAAGGTAATGAAGATTGTTCATGAGAAATAATATAACTGGACAACATTCTTGTAGAGATAGATTTCATATATTACACTGCAAAAATGACAATAATCCATCCCACTCTAATAGAAAGAGCATAGATCATGCTACCCAATTCATCATCATGCCCATCAATGACGCGTTTGATCAATTGTGCATCTACCATTAAGTTCATGAGAGCCTCCTTGTATTCAGACATAAAACTTAGATAATTCATGGCATACCTTGTAAGAGGATGAATCGTCGAGGCTATGATGTATGTCAAGACCAACATGGAAGTGATGAATCAATGGGAGTTTTTCCTAAGCTATTTATATTTTTATATTGTCATAATAGTTGCTCAAATGTTTTTTCTCTATTGATAATGTGAAGGATATGGACAATCTAGGTCATTGACATTCATTCTCTAGATCATTGATGGGAATGGAAAGAAGATTAGTGGAATTTATATAAATGTATCCCTATAGATAACAACATCTATACATTTATCAATAACACTATATGTATATATTGTCATGAGTACAAGCATAATGTTAGAACATTGAAAATTGTTTTTAACATTGAAAATGATTTTTCAATCTCATGCAAATGTAACAAAACATAAAAAGTATATGGAGCTTCCATGACCTTTCCATCTTGTAGTATAAAGCTTGGCATTTACAAATATTGATCCTTTCCAATTGGCATGTCACCCAACAATGCATGCCTCCCGTAAGTGTTGGCAATAAGATTGTTTATTTCAAAGTAACCATTTTCACTTGTATGTCATACCATAAGCACAATATGACTTGTAAAAAATGAGTAGGATTTAAAACACTTTTTCCATACATATAACTTGTACATATGACTATGCTCTAAATACAAAAGGGCTGAACTTTAGAATAGTTTACAAAACAATAAAATTAAATTTTAACTTCACTAATCTCATGCATCCAAATTCATCAATAAGGAATATTTTAGGTTCAAATGAACTTGCAGCAAGTTAATATCCCTAGCCTCATATTGCTTAATCTACCACTCTAAGAAGTAATTGAGGTAAGCAAACATTGTAAAAAAAGTATTGATGTGAACTAAATCCTAACCTAAAATATGTAGCAATATGTAGCGATATAGTGTATAACATTATTAGATCATTTTATAACGAATAGGTGCATTATGAAATAAATTTCAAAAAATAGTTAATGAATAATCCACTTTAAGAGGGAAACCTTTGTTTACAATATATGCAATGCACAAGAAAATATCGGATGATCATAAAAATAGGTCTCCTTGGTATATATATAGGATACCAAGGATACAATTACAACTAAAAGGTCTATCCGATAATACAAATATAACAATAGAAATATAACAACTCAATATATCTGGATTTACACGAGGTTTTACGATTAATATGGGTCTTTGTATAGGGTATTAACATGCCTCTCTCCTTCAAACAAGTGTTTCCCTCAACACTTGATTAGCCATGGATTTTTCTACATGAACAAATTCTCTTCCCATGTCACTTCTTCTATTGGTAGGTTCTTCCACTTGATGAGGTAATCAGTAATTTCTCAATTTCACAGTTTCTTAACCCTTGTTTCAATGATTTTTTATGGTTCCAGTATGATTTTTACTACTTCATTGATCTATGGTCAAATAGTTTGAATTGGGATCTTCTCACTAATTACCTTATTTAAGCAATAAACATGGAACATTGGATGTACATGTGAAGATGAAGGTAACTCCAATTTGTAATCCATACTTCCAACCCTCTTCAACACCTTATAGGGACCATAATACTTGGGTTCTAATTTGTTTTCCTTTTTTTTTTTCTCGGGGGACATCTATTTGTATGGTTGTAGCCTCAGAAATACCCAATACCCCACTTCAAATTCCCTTTTGTTGCAATGTTGAAATGCTCGTTGTTTCATCCTATTTTGTGTTGTAACCAAGTTGTCCTTAAATAGTTTGACAACCTCTTGTTGGTGCTCTATGTGATCCTCCACTGCATGATCCTTATCTTCAATTTTCAAGGGTGATGTGATGGATGAAGTATGATATCCATAGTTCCATAAATGGGGACATTTTTTAGGAAGTATGGAAGGATGTGTTCTACCACCATTTTACCAAGGGAAACCAGTTGACCCATTTTGTTTGTTTATCATATGAAAAGCAATAAGATACCCTTCTGGACATTTGTTCACCATATTAGTTTTCCCATCAAATTGAGGATGCTAAGAGGAGCTATGAGCCAATTGAGTACCCAAACAAGAAAATAATCTAGTCCAAAAATTTCTAGTGAAAATTGGATCTCTGGCACTTACACTAATCTTGGGGATTCTATGTAGATTTTGAATTATTTCCATGAACTTTGTGTCTACTATAATTTATTTAAAAGGATGAGAAAGGGGGGGAAATAAGCATACTTTGTAAGTTCATCCTCTACTACCATGATGACATTATTTCCTTCGTACTTGGGTAGACCTGTAATAAAGTACATTGAAACTTCTTCCCAATGTTGACTTGGAATAGCTAATAGTTGTAGGATACACGAGGACTTGATTGTCTCTCCCTTGATTGTCTCTCCATAGATAGTCCCTCTTTCTTTGTACTTGCATAATTTCTATACCAGAGAAAAAAGAGTAGAGAAACCTCACCTTCTAGCTAAGTTGTCTCCCGTATTAGGTTTCCTAGGTCATATATTGTGTTTATTTTTGGATGGTGTGATTTTATTTTATGCTTCTCTATTTTCCGCATTTTATCTATTTCATGCATAAGAAGAAAATCAGTAGCTAAATATTCTAAGATCTAAAGGAAAAAATAATCTTAATAGTAAATACTTCAGTATTTTATCAGATCTTTTGTGACAAACTGTTCTAGTGGAAAATCCACGACAGCTTAAACATCAAGGATCTATTTATCAAGTACTTCTAGATTGTGAGATCCATCATATATTGGAACCTCACACTTAGCATGTCAAGAATATGGCTTGTTGACTGAGATGTCATTAAATTTTCTAGATAATGTTACAATAATGTTGGCCAACTTAGCTACATGAAAAAAAAACTCAACATACTAAGGAGAGAAAATCTCTCCAACTCCAACTAAGTAGGATCAAAGCACAATACAAAAGATAGGTTGATAAAAGATCTCAAATAACCCATGAATATCTCAATTATGTCCATGATGTTGGTTTTGGAGCTTGATTATCTTCCTAATTCATATGCAAGTAAGCCTACCCACCTTCTGTCAGGGGTTTGGGGAGGAGCCCCTGAAGAAAATTTTGAGAAAATTGAGAAAATTGTCTTGTAAAATATTGTAATTTTGTATTCAATCTGGACCGTTCATTATAAGGTTGCAGATCTAATAGTAGAATTTATGTTAGGGTTTTCTCCCAAGAAGAAAACATTTTTTTGTATGAGGGCATTGTATTGCGACTATGCATGAGAGTGAATATTTTATTCTAAGAGAGGATATTGTGAGAAAACGAAAATGAAGTTATAATGAGTGTGTTGGAGGTTGTATCTCTTCATTTGTTGGATAATAATAAAGGAAGGACTAACAATTTCTTCGTGGACTTAGATCATATTGGGTGAACCACATATATATGTGTCTTTGTTTGTATTATTCTCTTATGTGTTTTATTTCCACATCATTTTATTTCTCTGTGATCTAATTCCTAAGACACAAAGATCTCAAATATCCCCTAAGACTACGAAACCACAAGGCTCTGTAACTCTCACACTCATATTAGTTTCCTATTACAAATAGAAATAAAAAATACATTAAAAAAACACAAACTATTTACTAAGCATTTATTCCCTATAAATGTTATAAGTTATTTATAAAGGAATACCTCTTTACAAACCTATGAACATTAAAATGTTAACAGTTATAGGTTATTAGTCCCTGCCTCATGGAAGCAGGGACTATTGTAAATGGTTTCCATTTTTCAAATACTTCAACACACAAATCGAATAATTTAACCCTAAGTTTTATTTCCATATTCCTTTAACACTTTTTCTTGGCCTACCAAATATTTACAGCACTTTTGTTTAACCAATTAGAAATTTCGAGGCCTTATTTGGCCTCATATCTAGGCAATTTCATTTGAAACTTAAGGAATACAGGATATATTTGCATTGAATTTAGGAGAGGTAGATTAATGCTAGCTCTTGAGGCTAGCATTAATTCAAAACATTAAATGCTTATGCATAGCCAAGGATTATCTCATCGCATGACTTTGCTTCATGCAAGACATTGATGGACACAAATTGCCAAGTGTTTGAATATGTTTTTGAATAGTTGTAAACCTTAGACAAATGTTTGAATGATTGTAAACTTTCTAGTCTATAAATCATTAGCTTTGCTCATGTTTAAGAGCTGGACATCCATGTTTGCGAGGCTGGTTTGTGAGCCTGGAAGTTTCGATCATCGATGGAAGCATATCTATAACAGTTTGTTCGACCCACTGGCTCGATCAGGTTGCTTTCCCTTATCCTCTCTTTCTCTTTGCTAGTGGTTGTGCTCGGTAAACTGTGTGACCCTCCCCTTCCCTTCATTGTTGGTGGTTCTTAATCCCTGCAAGGTGATAGTTATGATTGATCGTTATGGTATTCCTCATTAAATCCTTTTGTATTGTGCATGTTCTATGCACTGTAACCTTTTTCTAGTCTGGCATAGCACTGTTTACCTATTTACAAATTTCCAGCTGATGTCGCATTCTCTATTGATGGATCTATAGGTTCTCAATATCCAATTGAATTTGCATATGGAACTAGGTCACCCACTTTAGATTCTCGATATGGACAAGGTATAGGTCTCGAAGCGGGATATAGAAATGAATTGAAAACTAGTCCACCCACCCTTGCTTTGCTTGCCCTCCAGCTTCGCTTATTGTCCATGCCATTTCCTCTGTAGGAACTACTACTAATAAAGGAGTTGTCTTTCATTTTATTCTCACCAGGTCACCTCTTGATATCATCTCTCCTTATGCCTCCACAGAATGAATGAAGTGTTTGTTGAAATCATAAATAAAATATGCTTGTCTAGTATTATGTTATTATTCTTCGATGGAAGACTAGATAATATAGCCATAAACATTTCAGAATTTGAATTCATTAAATCATTACATACAATCATCAAAATATCCATAACTAAACCAGTAGACATATTGTTTCTAATATAATTTGTCATGTGAAGCATACTAAGAGAATCTTATTTGGGCATGAAAGAAACCTATATTTCTAGAAAAAATGATATGTACAAAAGGGATCATGCCATCATTGTTATAATTGATCATGTGAATCATACTAACAAAATCTTATTTTCCCATGAAAGAGACGTGTACTTCTAGAAAAGAAGATATGCACAGAAGCAATCATACCATCATTGTTTTGGGCAGCAAAAATATAGAGCAATGCCAACAATCACTGAAAACAAATTGTAAAGAGTCCATTACCATTACAAACTGAATTCTTAAACATCCATAACAAATCATTCATCAATTTAGTTACAATTCTCTTCCCATTGCATCCATAAAGTACCAGCATTGAGTACCAAGAATGCATGGATACACGCCTAGATCGAGTATCGACATATCAAGAGTGTAATGGAAATTGTGATATTAATCCATATGGGTGATCCGTCCTTACCCATAATCATGTTGTTGGTTTCCATTTGAGTATGTCTTCCTCTTTTTACCTGTTATCATACTTTTGTTGACATTTCTTTGTCCCCAAGGCCCTGACAACCAAACCATCTCTTGAGACTTTCTCACCTTGTAAAATCTTAATGGCTACATTACGTTGGATAAGCTGATTGTTGAAACCTTGTTCATGGCTCCTATAGCTTCTTTGTGAAAACCTTGTTCATGGATCCCACACAGTTCTGAGCTTATGCCTTATAACTTCTCAGATCCAATTTTTTTCTTAGAAGTAAACTACAATGCCAATTGAAACGACCCACTACAAAACCATGTCCTTTGGTCAGCCTAGGATTGATGGTTATGATGGATGCACACATGGAATCAGTGATCAAAATTCAACATGTCACAGCCCATCAAGAGGGGTCTAGCACGTCCTAGAAGTGTTATCAAATAAGTAGGCATAAAAAAAATGTTAATTTTTATTTTTTTAAATTATATCGAAAATGTAAAAAGAAACCTAAAATTTAGTAGGAAGGGTAATATTTCAAATTACCCATCATCAAATTTAAATTAGTGTCAAATTTCAATGGCATGTACCCACCACTTGCAAGCTGCAATGGCCGACGCCGATACTATTAGTAGTGACTCGTCATCCCACATCCAACACAGGCCTGTCAAATTGATGTAAATTAATTTTATGGTCATTGGTTACATGGATGGTGGAACTGTTATTGTCATCGTCGAAGCCCATGTGAATCAGTACTCTCTAATTATCTCTTCTTTGATGCCTTAAATGTTACGACAAGTATGCATGTAGCATAAGTCTGGGCAAAATTTAGACCCCTACACCTCCTCGGGATCCGATGTTATGTACATGCTTTCTTCCTCTGGGGGCAAGGTTTTTATCTTTCCTTTCATGTCTTAATACTTACAACAAGTATGTGAAAACATCAGAGCTTTTTCCAAACCATAGTTGGTTATGAACCCTAGACATCGATCGAATGATTTAGCGTATGAAGGAAGTTTAAGACAATTGAGATTAGAGCAGGGAAGAGGCGATATAAACAAGAGATTTTTTCTCTGCGCACTGCTAGGTATTTTTCAAGCAAGGAAGGTTTGTTTTGTTTGATTTTTTAAATAGTAGTGGGTTTGTTTTCCTCAAGTTTTTTAATTCGTAGGAAAAGAATAAGTGTGAAGGAAAGGTTTGTTTTCCTCTGGTTTTTTAATTCGCGGAAAAAGAATAAGTGTGAAGGCAGGTCAAGCCAATGTTTGGCGTGGGTGGTTTTTTGGAGGAGACTAAAACAAACGATTTTGTAATTTTGGATGGATAACTTTGCAGGTTTTGTGCTTCAAAAGGGTGAAATTGCCGCGAAAATAGAAAGTTGGATACAAGAAATCAACGACATAATAGTTGTTGAGTTTAATTAGTTGCTTGTTGTTGCATCGGAGAGGCCCATTTTTTGGTTTGGTGACGTGAATTTGGGAGGTGGAGCTTGGAGGGTGATTTGATGTATTCGTGTATTTTTGTGTTCTCAGAGATCACTGATAGAGAAGGTCAACATTTAAAAACTTTTTTAGTTTCTTTGGAACTGTTGATTTGATGTATTTGTGTATTTTTGTGTTCTCAGAGATCACTGATAAAGAAGGTCGTCATTTAAAAACTTTTTTAGTTTCTTTGGAATTGTTGAGCTATAGGGGAGCTCATGTGAACATGGTAATATTAGACTTATGTAAGTCAGGAGTTTTTGAAATTTTTGAGGTTTAAGAAAATTCCAGCGGATTGAAAGTTGTTATGGCGTTGGTAGTACTATACAAAAGAACTCAACAAAACAAAAGAAATCATGTATGTTGTTTTTTAGAGAGCCCGATTTGTTAGATAGTTGCACCAACAACGCTTTTTTTTAAATGATGCTCTTGTATAAAATTCACTTTAATTTCTTACTTATCTTTTGAAGAAATTTAAAAAAATAGTTTTTCTTCAAATAATTTACAATGATTCATCACCGTGTTTAATTACTTAGAATTATCAAGTTTAGGAATTCTTTGTGGCAATTATTTTTTTTGTTGTGTTAATATTTTCAGTTTCAAATGCATGTGGTAAAAAATTTGAATAAATTATATACAATGTTGGCCACTTATCACACCCTTATTAATTAAAATATGCTTTGAAAGGGGTTTTGCACTATGCTCTGTTAAAAGTTTCCATGAAGGAAGATAAAATCCCTTTGAACTATCTACAAATTTATCAACATAAGGATGGTGTTTAAAGATCAACATTTTGAGATTACTTTAGTAATCTTACACACATTTCCTCCCTTAATATTTCCAATTCCGGTATAATTAAATCAAAATAACAAACTTTAGCACGAGTTAGAGTTGGGATAAAATTCTTAATAATCCATGGAATCTATTTTGAAAGCCTACAAAGCTTAGTATGATTAGCAATTTTAGTTGAAATTAATCCCAACAAGATTTATCTACATTTAACTCTTTTCAACTTATAATTTAAAAAAATTAGCTATGACATTGAAATATAATTTAATTTTGTTATGACTAATAAATTGTTAATTTCAATATGATTATGTATTATGAGTATTATTTTAAATCTTGAACTAGGTTTTTAAATTTTAAAACATATATTAATAATTTTATAAAAAATTATATTTTAAATATATATTATATAGTAATCTAGTTTAATTTAATTATGTAAATTAGAATTTACTTTTGACAAATATTTAATGAAAACAAAAAAAACATTGATATTATTTTTTATTAAAATGCTTTTATTTACTTAAAATAAGAATAATTTTGTAAATATTACAATTTTTAAAGAAAAAATTATTATTTAATTTTTTAAGATTGTAAACCTCTAGAAAGGTTATATAATTTTTTCATTTTTTTTTTAATGAAAAGTTTAGTTAATTTAGAGTTTTCAATTGAAGTATAATAAATTTTATAATTTTTCATTTTTGAAGGGTTAGATAATTATATGCTTTTTCAACTGAAATTAATACCAGCCCTTCAAATTTGATCACTGCATGGAATCCATGCAGATAACATGCGAGCATGGTAACCAAGTGGAGACCATTCCATGTAATGGAATGCACGTGGCATGAGTTAAATAAATCACGTTATATAAAGTAATTGTAAGTGTCATGGCGTACACTAGCTACCATTGCGTATAAAGACCCCAACCAACATGGTTGTTGCGTATTGTTGTCCTTTCCATTAACTACCCTCTCTTTTAACCGATTTAACCTACTTCTTCCATTGGTACCTCTTCTCCATCCCTCGCATCAGGTCATTCCTAAAAACTTTGTGGTTGTGATCACAAGACTCACAGAGCTGCTTTAACTCCTCGACATTGTCTAGAAAAATGTCATGATATGTTATACGATCTTTGAAATACTGAGACTGTGAAAACTTCAATTTTAGCTCTCTTTGGAAAAGGGAACTGGGGACTTGTTCTCCCTTGCAAACACTCACTCCCCACATTAAGGCCGGATTCCCGGAATTAAAATTCTACCCACTCAGCAGAAATTCCACCACAGTATTATTCTTTTGCCCCTCTAGAAGAAACGAGCGAAGATCACATCTCTCGGTGGGAGTAAGATGCTCTCTCCACGCCTCCATCATTAGAACATCTTTCAAGTTCTCCAAAGAAAATAGATCGTTAGGTAAAACCGTGGTTTCAGCTATCTCAGGCTCCTTTATCTTGAAATTATTTCTCAAACATTATTTGGTGATACCAATCACAATTTCCTTCTAAGACCTACATAACAATTAATGGAAATTTAAATATAAAAATTTGGAATTTGGCAGAATCCTAAAGAAAGTAGGTATGAACCTCGCATACCCATTTTTTCTGGTCTTCTTTTTCTTGTAATTTGCTCGTAAGTTGTCACGATGATGTTTGTAGTAGCTGTTATCCTCTACCCGATGCTTAGAACAACGCCAACTTTTTCTATCAGACCGTCTGCACCGCAACTCTTCAGGCTTTTCACATTCGACAATCGCTTTCTTCATCGTGATTATGGTGATATCAACCAAAATTAGGTTATTTACAGAGCCTTCAGCCTTTGTAGAGGCAATGTCGTAGAGCTGCAAGAATGTCGAATAAATATAACCTATAGATTTGATTCTTATCATCTCCCTTCAGATATACACTAGCCCATCCAAATGATTTTACATTATTTAACAGTCTTTCAATCATAGTCGGCTTTTTAAATTTTTTTAATAATTTGTGCTCCATCTTACATTCCAATACAAATAATTTGTGCTTTTTACGTTACAATCTAGACGACGAGAAAGCAAAGTGATCCGTAACACATACTTTCCTTAAGACTTGTCTACTAATATCGAAGCAGCAAGTCCCTGACTTTACGGAAGTGGTATTTCTGTCTCCTTAGCAGGGACTTGTTGCTTCGTAACTTCCCTTGTTTAGAAAGGAATTCCTCTTTACAAACCTATGAACATTAAAATGTTAAAACAGGGAAAAAAAAATGGTATTTTGTATTTTGTTGTTTGAAAGGTATTAATAAAAACCTTAACTATGTAATTCTCAATTGGGTTGTTAAAGATGAGTGCACAAATGGGTCATGCAAGAATCCCATCAATAATCCATTGACTTTATTTGAATCAATTTGTCCAATTTTTAATTGTATACGTTATATTTTATATTTTAATTGTATTAATGCTCATATTTATGTTTATATTAATTGTATTAAAGTTCATATTAATGTTTATATTTTATATTAATTGTATTAATTTTCATATTAATGTTTATATTTTAATTGTATTAATTGTATACCTTCTATTTTCAATATTATGGGGACTTTTTGCCATAAGAACGATATCATGGGCATAAAGAAGAAGATTGGTGACTATACTAGTGAGAGTAGCATCGGCACAACCTGCTTTTTCCAAGCAGTCTTCTAACTTGTCAATGTATATGCCAAAAAGGGTAGGAGACAAGGGACAACCTTGTTTGACTCCAATATTGCAGTTAATCTCTTTTGACCAACCCTCGGTGTTTTTAAACTTAGCAATAATGTTCTCATACATCCTTATTGCAACAACCCTCAACTCGAGAGGAACTTTTATCTCTTCCAACCTATTCCAAAGGTTTTTCATAGGAACCATGTCAAAATATTTTTTAAAGTCAACAAAACAACAAAAAAGATTGGTTTTAGTATTTCAGAAGTCCTCTGTAATGATCCTAAGGGTAACAATATGGTTCACAGTTGAATGATATCTCCTAAACCTGGCTTGGCCTGGCCTTTATCTCTTTTAACATGACTTTCTAGCCAAAGGCTAATCTTCTTTTCCAAAATAATTCCATAAAGCTTGGCTAAATTCAGGTTAATCATGATGGTCTTATAATTAGAGAGAATGTTTATATCTCCATTTTTAAAAATAGGAACAATGAGGCTTTGCATCGAGGGTTTCGGGAAGCCCTGCTTGACTGCTAAATTGAAGAGCTTGTGTATGTGAGGGATAAGGATAGGCTCTCCGATTTTAAAATTTTCAGCTTCGTAGCCTTCAATGTCCTTAGCTTTCCCATTTGCAATTCATTTAACCCCGAACTCTATGTCATCTAAATAAAAAAATTCTTCCTGTGTAGGGATAATAAGAACGGTTTCCATTTCATTAGGGAACTCCTAAAGACTTTTAAGGTAGAAATTCCAGTCCCTTAAGGGAATCTTATTATTTTCTTTAGTATTGTGGTTTAGAATTTGTCTCTAGAACTTCTTAGGATCCAACTTATATAGTTGTGAAAGTTGCTCTTGCCTTTTATTGATATAGTACATTTTTTTCATTTTAATTAAGGTTTTGTACTTATTGACCTTATCGAGTTTTAAGGACTCATTAGAAGCATCCCTAATGGCTTTCCTAGCAATTTTACATTCTTTATCATACCAAGGGTTGGTCATTCTATTATTCTTTTTATAGGACACCTCGAAAGAGAACTTGTTAATAGAAGTGGAAAGGGTCAACTTTACTTTTGTCAAAGCGCAAATGTAAAATTATGATAGAGTTCTTCAATGTTGTCCTTATAAGTTAGGAGATTTAATTTACTATTTAAATCCTTTAAGAAAAGGTCAACTTTACTTTTGTCAAAGCGCAAATTCCTTTGATTATCATAATTCTCTTCAATGACGCTCCTGTGCATGGAAAAGTTTAGAGTTAGGGTTAAATGTTTATGATCAGAGTAAGGCTCATGGTCATTTAAAAGGTCAAAAGTTGTTATTTGGTTGGAAACATGGATATTAAATATCACATAATTTATGACACTACTACCTAGCTCTAGCCCATGAATACAAGTCATGTGGTTGGAGTTTGGCCACTTCATTACTCCATTGCAAATTATTAGGTCTTAAGAGCTACAGAGCTTGACCAACTCAGTACCAAACAAGTTCTCAATTAGGTCTTCAAAGCTTCTTTTGTAGCTATTATATAAAACAGGGTCCTCATCTAGCCATAAAGGATTATGGTTGGAATCGGTACTTAAAAGAGTAGCTTGTTTAGTTGCAATCCTAGCATTAAAGTCTCCTAGCATGAGGATATTACCTTTATTTTTCAAACTATAAATATCTTGTTCTAAATTATTATAGGGACAATAGTTATCTAGATTGTTTTTCTTATAAAAAGTAGAATTAATAAGTGCAAAATAAAAAATTGCTATATACATCTTCTTAGCATTGGTGTAACTTCTATCCAAATGTATTGATTGAGATGGTCAATCTTATGAAGTTGAATGTGAGGATAAATGTTATTTCTAATATAACAAGCTATGCCTCCTATCCCTCTACAGTGAGATTTTTTGTTCCATGCCGACCACAAGACAAATCCTTCTATGTTAGGGACCTCAGACTCCTCATGCTCCCAAGTTTCAATTAGACAAATAATATCAATATCACTAGAGATCCAACTTATCATAGGACCTTTACTCCATGGAAAGCCAGGAAAGTTCCAAGTGTCCCAAATTCCCATTTATTATTATCCTTCTGGTCTTATCTCTAACAATAGCTTTTTCATTTCTAATTATTACCCATTTTTTTTTTCCTAGCTTATTTTAATAAAATAAATTAATTTTAATTTTAATTTTTAGATTTTTTTATCTAATTTTTTAATCTTAAATTTATAAATCTTAAATATTTCTAATTTTAGATTTCTTTGGCCAACTTATTAGGAATAGCTTTTTCATTTCTAATTATTACCCATTTTTTTTTCCTAGCTTATTTTAATAAAATAAATTAATTTTAATTTTAATTTTTAGATTTTTTTATCTAATTTTTTAATCTTAAATTTATAAATCTTAAATATTTCTAATTTTAGATTTCTTTGGCCAACTTAGTAGGAAGACTGCCGACTTCATCGGAAAACTTAATAAGAAATCTGCCAAAGCGATCTCCATAGTTATTTTGAATTGTTTCGAAGTCATCACATCGGCAAATTTAGAGCCGACGACTCCGAAGCTTATCGGCAGATTTGGTAGAAACTGCTTCGATGCACGCGACAGAGTTAGAAGTAAGTGCTTCGACTTGCTTCGGTGAAGTTAACGGCTGGCTGGGGCTCCGATGTCTTTAGACAGAAACGAAAGAAACTCTACCGATGTTTGCGGAGGAAATAAGGGGAACTAAGCCGAATTCAATCGGCAAGAAAAATGGAAAGTCCTCAGGCAATTGACGAACTTAACAACAAACATACCTATGACATGAAATAAAATTTGTGATTTATACACACGTGATTGGGATCGAGACAATCTTGGGCATGAAATAAAACACGTAGCTCGTAGCTCGTAGCTCGCACTGAGAAAGTGTTAGGGTTTTAACCTACCGCGCAATATAGATCTAGTGCAGGAAGCTTGAATGGTTTCGTTTCTTTTCTTCACCTCTGTGGGAGGGGTGCCTTACAATCCATTTGAATTCCTTTTTAAAAATCACACAAAATTTCTGCTAGGAGCACACAAAATCTATAAAGAGGCCCACGAAATTGTAAAAGAGAAACTCTAAAAACCTGTGATCCTCAAGTGAAGACGCCATTGAGCACACATTGGCACCGCACCGCACCGCACCTCCCGCCTGTTTGTCATAAGTTGAATGCCAATTATTCATTGAGTAAATGCCAATTATTCATTGAGTAGCCTACAAGTCTTTACAATCGACTTCCAAAACAATGGCACTGATTGCAATAAAAAAATAGAAGAATTTTCACAATTTCCTAGAGAAAGCGTAAGCTACTATGCAAGATGCATATCTTTTTATGCGAAGCTTCGAATTGGAAAACATAAGTCAAGTTGATGAAATAAAAGAAAACTTATGTTTATCACAACAATTAAGAGCTCATATTTACCAGATGGACGTTTTGATTCGGAAGCTTATGATTCCCCTGGTAAATGTATAAACAAAAACTAGTGTCGAGGATGTTATTGTTAGGAGGGGCGATTAGAGAGGGAAAAGTAATGAATTGGGGTGAATTTATTATGTTCAATGAAAACACTGTCGATTGTTTAGGTGATGAAATCAAAATCATTAGAAATACAGGAAGTAATTCAACAAGAGAAGCAATACATGCAACAGAGCAAGGCTTTGTTGTTGGAATACATGCTGCTCTTCATATCAAACCTTACTAATAGAAGACATTGGATGAAGGGTTGGTGTTGCATTTCAGGAATCAGGAGCGCGCTCTCAATAGATCCAGCTATTATATATCATGTCCCTGGTAAGACAGGACAAGACGTTCCTCTATCAGTAATAGAGAAACTTGCAGAGAGTTCAAATTTTGCAGGTGGGGCTACAATTGTCATCTCTACTACAAGTAACTTGGTTCCAGGTTTGAAGCACAATCTTAAATTCAATGGGAAAGTTGGAGCTCTAAACAAAGTGTTATTTCCTCTAATGGACTGGCTCTTTTGTGAGCCTAATCAGATTACTCTTGATACAGACTTTAGCACAATTGGGTGTAATATGGCATATATTTAGGTTACCCTCCGCCCATCTTCCTATTGAGAAAAGGATGCAATTTTGCAATATTGTTTGAGATATTCGCGGCAAAAATTTCATTGGAAATATGGATGTTTAAGAACATTAGATTATCAAAGGAGATCAAAAACACATCCGAATAGTCGTCAGAAGTATAGAGGAAGATCTCTGTAGGATATTAAAAGCGCAGTTAGTACAAAGACGAATAACTACAAGAGACTTTACAATTAATCACCTAAAGGAAAGTCGGGGTTCTTCAATGGAAACCGGAAAATTTCCTTTGATAAACTTCGACCCACACCAAGGATTTCTTAGGAACTAAATCAGAATCGTAGAAAGCATAATAGTTCTTGGAGACTCGAAAATCTGAAAAAGAAATGTCATCTAAAGCAAAGACATGACGTCCCCCTAGCCCGGTTTTCACACGTCGCCTTGGCCTGCACTGTCAAAGGAGATCTCTCTGAGTTGACTGAACCCATTTCAGAAGTGTATGAATTTGTCGATAACATCATAAATCTTTTTGAAGTAGATTTATGTATTTAGGTACACGCCCTTGGGATCCAAGAACTGAAGGCGGGGGAAAAAGTCTGCCAGATTTGGAGTTGCATATAGCACCATCACTTTAGAAAGGGCGTCTTTCAACTCTTGAGAAGCTCGAGCAACTGAGGATCGAACACGGCTTTACCAAACACCATTCTCCCTAACATATTAAAGGACGACTGGAAGGCGGTGTGTCCAATATCCACACACTTTCCCTTCAGAGCGTCTTAAAAAATTTGTTGAATCATTCAATTTACTTGATCTCTTCTGTGATGTTGCAGAGCTTCCAGCCTCTTCACAGAAAATAGTTCGTTAATGGAAACACGTCTGAGCATGCGCCAATGGGATCCATATTGGCCAAAGACTACGGAGGTCTTGTAGTGGGAAAGAGCCTTGGTTGCCTGTGTCAAGATCCGGCCTGACAATATGTGGTCATGGGTTTTGAGAACCTCATTTGCCATGGCAGAAGACGAGGCCACCACAGTGGTTTTCATTCCGAGAGTGACGGTCATGAGCGGCCCGTATTTTGCAGCAAGTTGGAAGAATGATTTGTTGGTCTTGTTACCCACCTGCAACGGATTTCAGATTTCCTAGAATAGGCCATCCCCGAGGACCGGGACGAAGTCTGTTGTACGTCTTCCTCCTCCACACATCGAAAACCAAGAATATGATAACAATGCTTACCAGCAGCACAAAATACCAAAACAACCATCCAATATCCATTGGGCTCAATTGACTCGTGACAGGCTTCAGACACAGACAAGCATACGGAAGAAGAGCGTTAAGGAGGAAGACTGTGGAGCAGGGGAAGGATAAGGGCGACCGTGCAAAGGCGGTGCAGCAAGGAGGTCGAGGGAAGGATAAGGGCGACACATGGCATGTTTTCAAAGGCCACGGACAGACTACGAAAACTGGGCGAAAACCTCTTCCTAAAGAACGCCTTCCGCGTAATTAATATATGTCTTTTTTTTGTTTGAAAAAAAAAGGTTAATAAATCAATTTGATGCAGTGTGATCGAGGGCAATGATGTTTCTGGATTTAATTGTTACAGTTACAATAAAAAAAATTGAAACATAGAAAGTTGTAGATCCAGTGATATTTTTGTTTAAATAACTCGAGAGTACAAGGAGTGCTTAGGCTCTACGACCTTATGGTTAAAGAGCCTATGTAATCATGAGGCCTCTGATTTATCTAGTAACTAGCACAGCAGTAGTAACTGGCATAGCAGCTAACTCACTCTTGGTGAACGCTGAAAGGCTTATGGCACGTCAGGATTCATAAGGCACGTCGGTATTGCAGTGCTGGTTAATAACCCTAAACTCTTCCAAGTAGAGTGCAAGATTTTAAACAGGAAAATTATATGTGGCGTCAGCTTGTGCTGCTCTCATCGCTGCTGGCCATATATTTGGATTCGTAGGATTTTGAAAATGACCAGATGGAATGGAACCGAAAATATTAGGGTTAGGGGATCGACCATATATCTGGATTCGTCGGACTTTGAAAATGACCAGATGGAATGGAGCCGAAAATATTAGGGTTAGGGGATCGACAACAGGAAAATTGTGTGTGGCCATATCTCTGGATTCGTAGGACTTTGAAAATGACCAAATGGAATGGCACCGAAAATATTAGGGTTAGGGATAGCACCATGAATAGTCGGTGTGGGTGTAAACGTAATGCGCGGGAGCAATGGCCTCAGCTTGGAGGTGTGGGAGGAGGACTTGGACTGATCCCAGCGAGAAGGCTGAAGATTAAGATGGGCTCTGGAGCCTTAGAGTAAGATCGCAGTGTTATCATAAGCCTGCGCGGCCTGCTCCGCTGTAACAAACGTGCTCAGCCACCAACTGAAGAATATGAAACGATTCGCGGCCTGCTCGGCAGTAGCAAACGTGCCCAGCCATCGATTGAAGAATATGAAACGGTTGATTGTAATTATGAGGCTGTAAATTTGTAATTTCAATTAAGTTTTTTAATTATTTGAAAGTACCAATTAGATAGTTACGGTAATTTTTTAATCATATTAAATAAATGTTAAAAAGTAAATAGGTTAACTGAAGCTTTTAAAAATGCTAAAAAGTTATGAACATGAGATCTCATTCATTGATTTGGAAGGATGACTAAGAATATGTTAGCATCTTCAATTGATAACCATACGATTCAAATTTATGGTTAAAAGATCATTAAATGTGCCCATTGTTAATAAGTGTAAGCCCTTTCTAGGTAATTATGCAGAAGTCTTATTAATACATAAATTTTTATTTTCGTTATTATAAATATAAAATATTAATACTTTATGTATAATTATTAATATTTTATATATGGTTTTTATTTTTCTAATCAGCTTTTTAAATTATTAATATTGTTTTCCATAATTTTCAATTTTTTAAATTATAAAACTAAATATTTTCTTTAAAGATACAATTATGGATGATGATAATGGTAAAAATAAGTTAGTAAGACAAATTATAATTTATCTAACTTTATGGAAATTAATAAGAGATCAGTTGATTTTTTTTATCATTTTGTTTTTATGATTAAAAAGATAAAGGGAAACATGCCTAATTCTTTTTGGTTTGGTTTATGAAGAATCAAAAGAAAATGATAAGAAATTAATTCATCTATCTTAAATTTGAGTGGACCTTTATGGTTAAGGATGCGTGTTTCCTCGTAAGAAGAGTTATACAAGTGATATGAACTTTTAGTGCTATGTTATGCTATGAGATATTAAAAATGAATAATTGTTTATATGATGATATTTATTATGTTATGTTATGGTATTCATGGTTATTCAAGTGCGACAAGAAGAACCACATATGCATATGGGATATGGATTGAGTCAAGATATGTGGATCGAGGATGGGGTCGCGATATTGATTATTGTCATGTGTATATTATTGCTTATTGTTTATTCATGATTCTTAGACATTTCTATTTGATGTGTTTACCTCTAGAGGTGTGTAGAGATGAGAATAATAACTGATAATTAATCTTACACATGGGAAAAGGGTTGTGTGAAGAATTATGACATGAGTACTATTGGGGAGAGGAGGTCTAGGTTTCTTATTCCTACCTACTAGCACTCCTTTCTATGTAACAATTTGAAAATAATTTTTTTTTCATAAAGGTTACACATTATCGTGAGGGTAGGGTGTGAATTCAGTGACTCATGAGGATCTATTGAGGGGCATGGAATAAGGATTTAGTCCTTATTCCTTAGTGACCATTAGTCTCTCACCATAGGTAAATGTGTAGAGTTAAATATGTCTTAACCATGACACTATCCCCCGCCATGAAAAGTTTATACTTGAAGGCCTTGTAGTAACTCAATCTCACCCTTGGTATCAATATATATGCACTTGAAGAGTCTTAGTGATCATGCCTAGATCTTCATGCAAGGTACTTGAATATTTGTAGTGAACAATTGCCTAACTATTCATACCAAATACTCGAAGA
>ML781335.1:279051-300631 GCA_009831015.1 Picea engelmannii
ATGACACATACCATGATACCTTGGACCAATTACCTCATGGAGCAAGAGCCCTTTCTGATGCAAGCCCAGGCCGGTAGTGATGGATGCTGGTACTGCTGACAGGACAAGTCTGGCTGAGAAGAAGAAAAGATGGGCCCTCAAGGTCCATGTTCACGTCAATCTGCTCTCGTACTCCATGTCTGGGATCATGTGGGCCTCGAGACATGATCTCCTAGTTATCCCTAGATATCGGGGATAACAGGCTTCAGAGCTCATATTTTTTCACCATAATGTAGGATGGTTGTCCTAATTTTTGAATTTTTTGTGGTGATATGGTTGTGAGTTTGGTTTAAAAAATTATGTCATTGTGTTGGAGGTGGGATACCTCATATTCTCTAGAGGAGATGCACACTCTTCTTTCTAGTTAATGTACTCTCTCCATACAACCCATTGAAAAATGAGGGTTCCAGGGAAAGAAAAGTACCCTAAGGATATGGTAGGGTGGTCAACTAATAACCTTCTTGCAATTGACAATTTTTGGATCTTGGAGTAAATATTCTAAATAATTATTTTAATTAAAAATTAGAGATAAATACTTGACATGAAGGACATCTACACCATCTAGGGAAAAGGTATGATAGTTTGGAAATTTCGTTAAGTGTATGTTTATGTCTTAACATTTAGTATTTTTCCTTGAGAATCTAAGTTTATACATTTGTATACAAATTATTGTCTTGTTATGGAAGTTAAAACCTATTTTTAGAGTCACTAATATAGCCTCTTAGCCAGTTCAAACCTTTGTAAAAAATCCTAATTCATTTGGGTAATTATTGAATTTTATGGAAAAATAAATTTGTCAGTTTTTTGTATGCACATAGGGGCACTCACATTGTTAAATAAGAATAATTATGAGTGTTATAGAAAGATTTGCCTCACCTTATGCAATTTTTCTCAGAAGGCCTTGTTCCATTTCCCTATGCAGACTTGAAGTCCCCTTTTGCAAATCCCAGAGGTAAAAACATTATTTTCCCACATATATGTGCCCTACATATTGTACAACATGCGTATATGTAGGTTGCACCACTACAGCCTCTGTACATCGAGATTTGTGCCCAAAATTAAAAAATGGTGTCGGGTTTCTATGTCACATCATGAGATCCATGATCCTGGACCTTCCATATACTGGAAATGTTTTGAATCGTCCCTTCAATTCCACTTGAAGGCTATAAATGGGCCAAATCCGAGCTATGGAAAAGAGGAGAAGAATTCAACTTTGAGAGCAAAGTTACTCTCGAGAAATTATTCACCTCATATTGAGTCTGCATCCCTTTGTCCTTTAACGTTGAACACATTGTTCAACCCCCAAGTTGTTCCCTAATTGATTGAGAACCTCATTGTATCTCTTATATGAGCTTGCCTTTGGTGGAGGATTGAAGTGGTGGAGGCCCAGCTGGAAGGAACTTAGTTTCTCGGTTCTGAACCGTTCTGACATGGAAGTTTTTAATTCATTCACTTCCGCTGATTACATTTTAATACAAATACTCTTTTCTCATCCAATTAATATCTGGCAAATATTTGAATTGTTATTCCATGGGCATATTTGTTATGAATGTTGATGGATTATGCTATTGAATGTGATAACATTATATATTATCACCATATGCTTGGTTTCTTAGTTGTTGAGGACTAGTTGCAGGTGTATTTTTGTTGGCCCTTGACCAAGTTTTGGGAGATCCTTGGTCAAGTTTGACCTATTTTGGGACTTCGACAGCCTGTCGAAGGAGGAGCGCAAGACGAAGCAGATATAGCGGGATCTTGGCCTCTTTTTGGGTCATTTTTGGGATTTGGGATTATGTAATGGGTATGGGGATGTCGGCCCATGGGTTTACCCATGTTTAGGCTTATTTTTTAAAGTATAAATAGATGTCTAGACAATGCAAAAGGTAGCAATTGCAAGTGTGCTAAGTGTTAAGGAAGAGGCATATTTGTGTGATATTGGGCTAAGTGTTAAGTATGGATTATAGATGCTTTGTGCATACTGTGTGAGACTTTCAGAGCTACGTGCAAGTAATTGTAAGAAGGCTTGGTCTTGTACCCTAACTCAAAGAAGGAGGATCTGGCGGAGTGTGCACAGATCTCCTATCTTCTGAGGAGTAGGATTTTGATGCTATGTGCCTGTAAGAAGCTTGATTGAAGATAATAAAGAGAAGAGTTGGTGGACATAGCTCCAGGGTGGGGGTGAACCATGTACATGATGTGTTGCTATGCTTTGTGTGATGTGTTGATGTGTTTATGTCTTTACTTGCTAAGTGCTTTGATATAGATAGATAGCTATGTTTATGATTTGTGTTAATGATGTATATGGATGTTAGATCTAACCTATGTGAATGTGCTTAGTGCTTGAATATGCTAGATCTAATCTACCTCTCTATGATAAGTGCTTAGATACATCAAATCTCAATGAATGATGTGATGCTTTGTTTTATATGCGGAGTAGATAGTGGTCAAATATTGATGAATTGTCAGTGTTAAGTGCTCTGTTAAGTATTACAATCACATATATGTGTCCCAGCTAAGGTTGCAGACACCTAAGTCCTGCAACCACCCCTACCTCTACCTCGAGTGAGACTTCATCTTCTTCGCATGTGTTGTCGAAAGGGCCGGTAGTTAGGGTTTTGTTGGTGCATTGTTGTAGCATTGAACCCTGGGTTTGCCCCTGTGCCAACAAATGCTTTTGCTGCCAGGACTTGAAACTGTGATTGTTGAGAAATGAGAAAGAAGAAGCTTTATGCAAAGATCTAACCTGAAACTGTGATTATTGGGAACTGAGAAAGAAGAAGCTTTGTGCAAATATCCGATCTGAAATTGTGAAATCTCTATGCGTAGATCTGTTTCGCTAGTGTGCAGTACTATACTTAGTTTGAGAAGCTTTGTGCTAAAGAAAAAAAGTTTGATCTGAAGAAAAGAGGTAAGATCTAAACACTTTGTGCTCTGATAAAGGTAAGAATAGTGAAAATTTCTAGATCTGAAAGCTTTGTGCTCTGTAGAAGTAAGATAAGTGGAAAATTTTGTTTCTAAAGTATGGATCTAGGCATGTTTGATAAGATTTGTCCTAGATTGAAAACTAGGGCACTGATAGAAGAAAGAAGATTTGATATGAGTGTATCTGATAAGAATAGTGAAAAATATGTTATACCTATGCATAGAAAGAATGTTTGGACTAACAAGTGGGTGCAGGATCCTAGAAAGAAATGTTTGCAGGTTAGCTACCATGATCCTAGTGCACAATTCAGGAAAGATGGGGATCATTTAAGAGAAAGAGAGGATTAAATCTCTGTTACAGTTGCAGAAAAATGGGACATCTTGCTAAGGAATGCTCTAGGAGAATACCTAGTTGTCTTTGTTGCAAATCTATGGACCATGAAGTCTTGGATTTCCCTAGAATGATTTCTAAGCTTAAAGGAATGAACATGAGACAAGAAAACCCTAAGGCAGATCTAGAAACTACAATTGTGGCAGAACCCCAGAAAGAATCAGAGAAAGTGTTGCTACAGATGAAAGAAACCCTGAATCACCACCTACAAGTCAGCTTATCATAGATATTCAAAGAAAAAGCATGCATCGAAGCAAGAATAAGAGACTTCGACATTGACTATGTTCTAGATGAAGAAACACAGGTGAATATCATGACAGAAAGAACTTGGGAAGCTATAGGAAGGCCTGTTATGATTCCTTCATTAGGAGGAATAGGATTATTCAAAGGAAAGTTGATAAACCTGTGTGGAAATCTCACTTAGATACCTATGAATGCCAATGGGACTTTGACAGAGGAGGATTTTGAGATTGTTAAATTTAATGAGAACAATGCCCCATTTACCATGTTACTAGGAAAACCTTTGATTTAAAGAGATCAGTCAAGAAGGAAGGAAGATGAAAAAATTTTAGAGCAGAAGAAGCAAGAGTTAAAAGATTTCAAGACTAGAAGGATCACACACTTGATTGAAGAACATAAGAACATATCAAAGTTATTTAACAACAGAGACCCAGATGTCGAAGTTGCAAGAACACTAGAAGACCCACAGAAGATTAAAGTACCTATTCCAAATGAAGAAGAAGTATCACCCTTGAATATTAGGAAAGAATATCAACAACGCGAAGTAACTATGCCAAAAGGAGATAAGAATCAAAATGGAAAAAAGAATTCTGAGATGAAGCTCACCAGAAAGAAGGCTAGAAAACTAAGTAAGAAGAGAGCCATGATTGAAAAGTTACAGAAGGTTCCATAGGGAACTTCACAGAGGGAAAATTTGCAAAATTGGAGCTTTGCAGGGATAACAGAACAACGTCACATGGCACTTTGCCATGGTGAAGAAATATAGCCATTGGGAACAATATAATCATTCGGCCGACCTTCTGAATGGGTAGAAAGGCATTTATGGTTCACCACCAGACCATTAGACCGCGTCGTAATGGACAGAAAAGAGTTAATAAAGGCTTCCCACCCATTGCAAGAGATCCATTGCCAATTTATCTATTTATCCCATCATGCCATGCACCGAGAACACTTTTCCTAATCGTGAATCTGAGCCTGCAGACTCATTGATTTTACACAGTGGTCATTGTGCTATTGTCCTCTGTCCCATTGCATTTTCTAAGTTACTCCTCGAACCCAAGATTTCCAACCCCAAGCGTGTATGTCATACGAGTTCACCGCCACAGAGAAAATTGTCGAGGAAGTTCTCATCGACCTCATGACCTAAAGAGAAATGTCGATGTCTGCAGGTGTACGAGCTTCATCGACTAGAATAGTGCAAGCATGTTCATCGATTGCTCGTTGAGCTGGACCATCCTGGCCATCAGCGGAAAAGAGAACCAAGCACAAAGATGACCTAGAAAATGCGAAGTTGATTCCAACCAGATTTCCCAATTACATCCTGTCTCTGGCTAGCTCGGTGAATTGTGATAGTGTGCCAATATATTTCGAGTACACCATGGTCACTGCGTGCCTCCCGAAGTGGATATGCATAGTTCGAGCAGAGCAAGACAAGATCATAGCATTGAAGTTCAGCGACTTCAACCTCAGAGATTGCAAGATCTATGGTATGCTTGCCCGTACAAGTACCTAACCAAAACGAAGGGGAAGAACTCAAATATAATCCCTTAGCAGTGGACTATGGGCCTCGCACAGTCCACCCTCTTAAATGTAATAAAGATACTGCACTTTGGAAGGCACCAGGAGGTTAACACGTGCGTTAAGTGTAGTGTACCTTTTGCTAGACCGAGGCTTATAATGCACAATATAACAATCGGTATACACTTAAGTTGGATTTATATTACAGATGCAGTCCAATATATACTCCACATGCATTTAACACAATTAAACACACTTAAATATCAGAGTAAGATATATAAATTACTTCTACAATTAAACAAGCCATAACATTCAACAGTAATTCATTTACACAACGGAAAACATGATAACATATCTAGAAGAGTCATGCAAATGTAGTAAAACATAATCCAGATACTTATCTTTTAACAGCTATAGAAATCACCGACCAAGTGCAGGCCTTCCACGAACCTCCCAGCCTTAGACCACACTGTTCATCAGCTCAACAGTGGTCACCCCCGAGCTGGGAATGAGCTCCACCCCAGGGAAAGGAATCCAGACTCAGGCTGAGGTTATAGGAAAAACAATCACTCACCACCACCAGGAAGGAATTCTCTCCTAGGAATCTCCCACGCTCACTGCCCACAGACCCTCATTCCCCACATGCCTATTCCACCCCAGGAGAGTGCACCTTCTCTGTCACCTGGACATTCCTTTGGCTACCAATCTCCCTTACCTTGGGTTATAGGAACAGACTGGACCGGAAGTCTTCGGGTTCTGTAGCATCTACAGGGTTCCTTCCAAGAGCTCTCTCCTTCCTCTGCGCACTCTCTCACCTAGAGGAGTCGCTCACAGGCCAACAAGCCTCACGCAGTCCAGTACTGCGTGGCCACAACCACCCACGGGGAAAATAGACAAAGGCTTCCCAAACCGGTTCAGCAGTCACAGGATGATCTCAGGGTCATGTTTTTGGAACAGGGACACCACGCACAGGTTAGCTCAACTTTTCCCGAACAAACAAGGATTCTTCCACTCAAATTCATCACAGGCTTCTCGTTCAGGGAATGCGCACACAGGTTTTCTCAGAGACAGATACAGACTCCACAGTTCTGGACAGGGGTGTACACCGATTCTTCAGTACAACCACAGGCTTTCTTTTCTGCATCAGAACTACACGAGGGTCTCTCGCAGACTGGCTCCTACGGCTCTGGCTCAGGGCAGTCGGATCCACCGGAGGAGGAATCCCCCTCACGGCTCATCTTGGTCGTTTTATCTACATGCACCAGGGATGACACTTGTCACCCTTGGAATTGCATGCGTTCCATCGGCCTGCATTGCATGCGTTCCTCCCACCACTTGGGAAATCACGTGTCCTTCCAAAAGGACTTAGGATAAAACATATGATGCACATATATTTTTGAAACAATATTAAAATATTATTTACAGGTTTAAGCCCCTAGGCTCATTACTTAGCCCCTTTCCCACCTTCCAGCCCCTAGTCCCTTGCCCACTCTGTGGATGCTCAGCCCCCCATCACTCATTCATCGTGGTCGGTCTGCACCTGGCGGATGTTTATACTTTATTGATGTGATGCATACATACAGATACAAAATCTAGGCCCTTGGCCTTCAACCCTTAGGCTCTCTAGCCTAATCAAACACATAAGCCTACCAGTTATACAAAACTTGGCTTACCAGCCTATAAAATATAATTACAATTTCTTTTAAGACATGTTTTACAATGGGGCTCAACCTTGGGGACACTACATTAAGCTCCTGTTGTCGTGCTTCCATGGCGGCTACTTGTGTCTATACCACCATATTACAATTGATCCAACATTGATCCATAGGATCACAGGGTTGAGTATGCAAGGACCTAACCCTTAGGAGTTCTACCCAGGGAAGGCCACAAATCGTGCGCTAGCACAAAGGATTAAAGACACATATGACGATGTTGAGAAGGGAACAAGAGGCTACAAGGTACCTTCCATCTAGAGTGGCGCAGTGAGCCTAGCATGTCAACTGATAGCTGAAAAGTTAGTAATGAAGAACCGACTTACGCAAGTCACCAGCTTTTTTTTTTATCTTACAGGAAAGTGCGCGGAAGGCCTATAGATGAACTGGGTGAAGTACCTAGTTAACCAGTTGGAACTATATTGCCGAGAATCATAGGATCAGGGTTATGAATTTCATTTCAGCTGGCTCCTGGTCCTCATTTCATTTGTTTCCTAGGGGATGCTGGAAGGTGCAACCTTCCCAGACATAGAACCGTTCGAACGGCTTGCTACGAAGTTTGCTACCCTTTGGTATTCAAGCGATATGAACAAACAATGGCAGTTGAATGTTGTGTTTCATACATATTACCTCCAACTAAAGAGATGCATCGAGGCTGAGCCTCACATGACTTCGAACACCTTACAAAGGTTTCGACCCCTGATGAAGTTCAGTGCAGATCGACACTTCATCTACATTACAACTCGAGCAAATGAACATAAAGAGAAGCTTCAGTCATATTATAAACTTACAGAAGAAGACCTTGGGGAGATCACTAAGGAATGGTCCACTGACCTCCTTATCCCAGCCAACCCTGAAGAGATATTTGATCTTGACATCCCAGAGGAAACTCATAAAGAATAGAATACACCCAAGAAGACTGAGGAGGTCCAAAATTTAAGCAACGCCTCAAGAAAGATTGCTTCATTGCCACCTAACTATGGGGGTGATGATGAAGTAGAAGCTGAACAAAATCCAGGTGAAGTAACACCGCCCAGAGACGAGGTTGACTCCTTGAAGAAGAGGAAGCTTTCCCCCTCAAAACCTTCTTCCTGGAAGAAATCGAAAGCCACCATGACCAAGATGCAGACTATCCTCACCTCTGATGATTTTGACTTCATCATAGTAGCCCTGAATGATGCTTCACTAGAAATAGAAGAGAAACAAGAAGCCAAGTAGGAAGAAATGTATGGGAGAATTGAAGTCAAACTTTGAGGGGTACAACAGGCCCTTCAATCTAGCCATGCAGTCTCCACTTCACCCTTTCCATCAGGAGAACCAAAGTTGGGAGATGAGCTAGCCCAAATCCATTGAATAGCTGATACAGTCGAAGCTTTCCTTTGACAAGCACAAGAAGAAACATAACAAGCCACCCAGGCCTTGAAGCAAGTGCAAGGAGTACTCATAGAACAATGCAATGTTTTAGAACAGGAAAATATTGCTCTCCAAGTGAATTTCGATGAAGAAAAATCACAGATGAAGCCAGGAAAAGAAAAGTTTCTCGCGGAGCAACTCGAAGTGAAAGAAGCGGTCAGCAAAGAAATTTGCTTTATGACAGTCTTAGAAATAAAGGTAGAGGACCAAGTCACGCAGCAAGTAGAGCAACTCGTAGAAGTTATCCAGTAGCTACAACAATGGATAGAAGACTTAAAGCTCTGCACAGTTCCTGAGACTCCGCAGGATGTAAGGGATCAAAGAGAAGCAACCGCATGGAGTGTTGTTGAAAGGATAAAGTCCCTTGCCATGGAATGCAAGTAGCTGAGTAATCATAGTGCCCAGACATATGAGAAACTCACTGAGAACCTACAATTGCAGGCACTGGAGTCACAACTCCAGGAAGAAAAGAAGCAAGCAGAGACAATACAGGCACAGTTGAAGCCCCTATCAGTTGTGGAAAGAATGAAGTGACCCCAAGAGCAATGCACCACCCAAAAACAGATCCACACTATCTAGAGAAGATTTATGGAAGTAAATCAAAGGATTAAACCTGTATAAGATAAGGCTTACCAATTTTTCACAGAGGTCGAAGGCCAAGGAGAAGAACTTGAGCAGATTGTCACTGCAGCTAAACAATGCCTGGAGGGACCTGTCAATGACGCAGTAATTCAAGGGTTCATTGAATAGGAAGCCATGGCACAAAAACAAGTCGAAGAAGCTTGCACCAATATCGAGGCTTTCAAAGAAGAACTATACAAATCAAAGTGACTCGAGACGAGTCACAGGTGAGTGTTGGGGCCCTTTTGGCCCTTGACCAAGTTTTGGGAGATTCTTGGTCAAGTTTGACCTATTTTGGGACTTCGACAGCCTGTCGAAGGAGGAGCGCAAGACAAAGCAGAGATCATGGGATCTCGACCTCTTTTTGGGTCCTTTTTGGGATTTGGGATTATGTAATGGGTATGGTGATGTCGGCCCATGGGTTTACCCATGTTTAGGCCTATTTTTTAAAGTAAAAATAGATGTCTAGGCAATGTAAGAGGTAGCAGTTGCAAGTGTGCTAAGTGCTAAGGAAGAGGCATATATGAGTGATATTGGGCTAAGTGCTAAGTATGGATTGTAGATGCTTTGTGCATACTGTGTGAGACTTGCAAAGCTACATGCAAGTAATTGTAAGAAGGCTTGGTGCTGTACCCTAACTCAAAGAAGGAGGATCCGGCGGAGTGCACACAGATCTCCTGTCTTCTGTGGAGTATAATTTTGATGCTATGTTCCTGTAAGAAGCTTGACTAAAGATAATAAAGAGAAGAGTTGGTGGACGTAGCCCCAAGGCAGGGGGTGAACCACGTACATGATGTGTTTCTATGCTTTGTGCAATGTGTTGATGTGTTTATGTCTTTACCTGCTAAGTGCTTTGATATAGATAGATAGTTTTGGTTATTCTTTGTGCTAATGATGTATATGGATGTTACATCTAACCTATGTGAATGTGCATAGTGCTTGAATCTGCTAGATCTAATCTACCTCTCTATGATAAGTGCTTAGATACATCAGATTTGAATGAATGATGCGATGATCTATTTTATTTGTGGAGTAGATAGTAGTCAAATATTGATGAACAGTCGTTGCTAAGTGCTCTGTTAAGTATTACAATCACAGATCTATGTCCTAGCTAAGGTTGAAGACACCTGAGTCCTGCAACCACCCCTCCCTCTACCTCGGGTGAGATTTCATTTGCTTCATAGGTGTTGCCGAAAGGGTCGGTAGTTAGGGTTTTGTTGGTGCGTTGTTGTAGTGTGAACCTTGGGTCTGCCCCTGTGCCAACAATTGCTTTGAATCAAGTGCTCAACGGTGGACTTCATTGAATGTCTAGATGAGGTAGGCCCTTTATATTGTCTTGCTAGCATATTTTTTTATATAACATACTTGATATTAGAGTTGATTTATGTAGTCATTTCTGTCTGTTGTGGTTTACCCCCAGCCATAAAGAGATTTTCCTTGTAACAGAATTGGCGACCATACTGGGGCTAGAATATTCTTTTTCAGGGTTTGGATTGTTTTTCTCCTTAGAATGATCTCGTTTATATTGATTTTCTTATCGTATGATTTCTTGACAACCTCTATTCACTCTAAGTCTGAGTTTCTTAGCCTTCTCCTTAGCCTGGATGTGTTTTGACACATATTATACGCGGGTTTTTTTCCTGACAATCGCGTACATAAGCGTGTTGTCCTTCTGCAAGAGGCATATATACGTGCTTTTCCATTGAACAATCATGTACATCACCCTTTGTTGCTTGGTTGTTGGGTTTGATGGTTGTTGGGTAGGTTTTGATGATTGTTGAGTCTTCTTGGGTCTCTGTTGTGACTATTAAGTGTTTGTGGAAGGACATGAAACCCTTTTTTGGTTGAATTTTTGGGCGGTGACTTTCTCATCATCTTTTCATTTGATTGTCCTTGCATCTTGGGCTAGGTGTTTTGATTCTTGACATTCTACTTGGTTTGTCTATGTTTACACAAAGTAGAGTTTTTGTATCAAGTTTTTGTTCATTCCTTTCATTTTCATTATCTTATATTGAAAATACAAAAATATTAGGAATTTTACATTGTTGGCATTTTGATCTCTTGAGTCTTTATTATTAATCTTAGTACACGTAAAGAAAGATTGCATTTTATTTAGAATTGCATAACTGAATTGAGAATTTCATTTTGAAAACCATATCATTTATTGGGAATTGAAGTTAGGACTTTGCATTTTATTCATATTCATTTATTTTACTTGCTGAGTCATAACATCACTAGTTTCACAACCACACCCTTTTTAGTAAGCAAGGCCACTAAAAGTAATGCTATAATTCAAAATTGATTAATAATGATTTTATGTTTCTAAGGTGCACAAAATAGCTTAGCATTTAGAGCCTTGGAATAGGATTTTGTGAGTAAACTTCTCCAACGCTATTAAATCAACATATGTGTCTAACTAAGGGAGTGGAGAAATCCATTATATAATCGATAAGTTCAGGAGGCTCCACTTACATCGGAGTTAAGAATGAGGTCACGTGAGGTTGGTTGAAGGGATATCCCCTTGATACCTTCTTAGTGTCATATATATTTCTGTGGACCTATTCATATATGGGGATCTTGCTAGTACCCTTACCTCTGTGAGAGGCGGTGCTTTCAAGGTTTCAGGATTTGATACCCTGCCCATACAGTGGACCCGACTTACGATTGTTCTCTTGTGCATCGGTTATACCGTGGTTTCTTAGTTTCTTGACTTAGGTACCACATAGGTTACTTGCAGGGGTTATTCTGCAGGTACCTTGGGTCAGATAAGGGTTGGAAAACACACAACCTTTATGGAGGATTACCTCTCCGAGGGGATCTGACTGACTAGTTGTTAAGCCCATGAGATCCCTGATAATTGATTCTGATACCTCCAATCTTTAGCAGAGGAGTTTCAGACCCATCTTGGGCAAGGAATACCTACTTTAGAGAGGGAGGCCCCTTTCAGCCACTTTATCCTGTTTGTGTGCATATTGGTCATTTGATTATTTTTGGTGTGCTCTTTGACTACCAGTTGTCCTTAGGATTTATTTTTTATATCTCGAGTCTTGAGTCATCCTGGAACCATACCATCTTCTCCACAGGTCTCGCTGCTTATTATAGTTACCATCACATTTTGAGACTTAGCCTTCTAAAAGGTGCAAAGTTATCAAACGTAGTACACACACCTCCACTTTTCATACTTGTGATCATACAAGGATGAGTACTGAATCAAGTCATCAAGATACTGGGATTCCTTTGAATCCCATACCTACTACAATTAACAGTACCCCTTTGACACCTTCAACCACAATGGTTGTAGTGACGGAGGTGCCTATCATCACCTCTGCCCTTCCTATAGTGAATACTCAACCTATAGCCACTAACCCTTTTGGGTATCTTAGTCACTCATCGGGCTATAATGTTCAATCCATCCCTATGGCCTCTAGTCCTTTTTCCTATGGTATGCCGAATTTCACGTCACAATTTTCAAACTCCATCCTAGTGGCTGGTACAAATTATAGCATTGGACTTGGGGGCACAGCTCCTCCACATACTCCATTCTCATTTGATGGTACTCATGTTCCTCAAATGACTCCCACCATTGGAGGTGTTCCTCCTTTTAACCCTGGGTCTAATCCTATTACTTCTGGATGGAATAACCAACTTGGCGGACAAGTTATTGCTTATGGTCCATCCTTTACACCCACCTCCTCTATGTCGATTCCAACCAACACGTTTGGCATGATGAATCCACCTTTATCCTCTGGATTCACACCTTAAGGAGGTTAGTTTCACACCTTGGGAAACCCCCAACCCAGAGCCACTCCCACTAGGGACAGTTTTTATAAACCTCATCATACCATTCCTACTGAAATGGTGCCCGACCAACCCCTTATGAATCAATCTGAAGGAGGATATTACAATCCTGGACAAGGCCATGGTGCTTACCAGAACCCTGGATGGGCTACGATTCCCCAAACAAAATATTTCTAGGGAGCTTGGGGCCATATGCCACAACCCCGTCTCCCTTTTTTGGCCATGCTCAATCTGCCAGACTTGTCTAAGTTAATGAATGATCATGTGTATCATGATCTGACTTGGTCCCCAATTCCCACCAAGCTTCCTTCAGATATTCCAAAATTTGAAGACAAGAATTATGAAGATCCTGATGATCATGTTACTACTTTTCACCTGTGGTGCTCTTTGAATTCCCTTAACGATGATTCTATTCGGTTAAGATTGTTTCAACGCACCCTCATGGGGGTTTCCGTGAAATGGTATATCTAGCTACTTAGGGGGCCATACAGAACCTTTAGTCAAATTTTTTTAGTCTTCCTTAACCAATTCCAATTGTCAGTTTGTTACGACGTTGGCTTAGACCTTTTGTCGACCTTACGCCAGGACAAAGCCACTCATATCTCAGATCACATCCAGGAGTGGCATAGACAGAAGAGGTTTATCAGGACCTGCATACCCCCATAATTCCTTCTAGAGTGGTTCCTTAAGTCTCTACAGCCTTATATTTCAAAGGATGTTTCTACATTTGGGGTTACATCTGAGGAATAAGTGATTTTCAAAGCCTAGCAGTTAGACCTTATATATTCTCAATCTAGGATGCTATACGAGATTCTTCTAGACACACTGAGGTCAAAATATGACCCTAGACAAAAGATCGGGCCTCATGTCGATGGCATTGTAGGCTCTGCCAATGTGAAATCCGCAAACTCGGTGACAAGCCATTTGAAAGAGTTGTCTCTAAAATAGTCTGTAGGAGGGAAAACTTCATCTCTGTCCTCCAATCCAACTCAGTCAAAATATGTACTTTATGTTCAATCGTCGACCACCCCAAATGGTAACCAACAACTAGGAGGAAATAAGAAGAAAGGATGTAATAATAATCGTAAGGGTGGGAAAAATAAAAAAAACCCAAGGACAATGGTAATAATGAGAAGACGAATAATAATTCCGGTGAGGGAAAGAAAGAAAGGTGGAACGTGAAATTTCCCTATAAGATTTGTATAGACAATCATCTTACTCATTTATGCCCCAAACTTGTGGAAGCTACAAGGATTTTATCTCTACCACCCGTCATAATGACTAATACTTTTCCACATAACCAACACATGACCTCGAGCTCCTCGAATGTCGGAAATGTGGCAAGTGGGAGTCAAAACCCACCGACATAAAATGATAACCATTTATGCATCTATATGGTTAAATCTAAGGTTAATGTGGCCACTTGATCCCACGATTACAGTTCTCCAAAGAATGTACCTGGTCTAGAGTCTCCCCCTCCTCTGGAGACATCCTTATAGATAGAAAATCGAGAGCCACCGCCTTGTATTCCGAAAGGAGTAATCAATATCTCTACCCTCAATCCTAATGCTAGAGATGCCCAGAATTACTCTATTATTGAGGACCTAGGTCAAAACCCTTGTGTGATGTCAGATCTGGAGGTACTCCAGACATGTCCTTCATAGAGTAATGCCTTGCTATCTGCGTTAGAAGATCTAGATCCTTGTGGCTCAAAAGTTATCAAGTTTTAAGTCACATATGTGAAGCTTCTCTTGCCTTACCATGTGGCATTCCAAATCCACGTGGGTTACTTGAAGTATACCATCAAGCGTACTGTTGTTGATGAAGGCGCTACAACATGTGTGAGGTCCCTGGTCTATTGGAAAGACCTTGGCTCTCCAACACTTTCTCAGTATCCGACCATGTTGGATGCTTTTGACGGTCGTTCCTTCTGCCCTCATGGTATTCTTCCTACCTTTCTAGTCCAATTAGGTGGGAATACGATAGAGGTGGATGTCGAGGTGGTTTATGTGCCCCTCGATTATAACTTGTTACTAGGATGCAATTGGACTTATGCTATGAATTCAATCGTATCATCCATATTCTGTACTCTTTGTTTTCCTCACGATGGGAAGATCGTGACGATCGACTAGTTGTCCTTTGCATACACTAGCCCCAATGCATCTGTTGGATGGTCAATCCCCATGATCGAAAATTTTTAGCCAACAACTGATAATATTGGTGTCAAAATTTATTCATCCCTTATGGGTACCTTCAACTTCATGGCACCGGTTCACCATATTTACTCCATGTCCAATAGGCTCATTTTGTCAGAGAGGTCTGTTCCTTTCCACACTTTCTATTTTAATGATCCTTGGACCCTACCTTCCTCAACGATGTCTTGTTAAGGTTATTCACATTCTAGAATGGTCATGCCACTATCGACAACAGAGATTGCGTATCAATTTGTTCTTAACTCTTCCGCCCATACGGGTCCTCTTACCTCGCAAACAGACAAGGAGGATCATGTCCTGAAGCTCGTATGGGCCACTTTATCATCTTGTTAACATGACTTCCTTGATGAGACTTTTTCTTTAGATGAAGCTATCATCGAGGCCATGAATGGTTTTGAAAAACCTTGGGATGATATGCATCATCGCTCTTATTTTCTCCCAGAGCTTGCTAGAATCGAACAAGATGACTTTAGATCTACTTTGAGCGAGATAGTCAGTCATGTCATAGTTCCACTTGATACGCATGAAATTTATGCCGAAGGAAACATGGAGAGTATCTCCCCTACCATCACAATCAATATCTCTCATATCCCTGGCAAGATTGAAAATGCACACATCGGTGTGGATTGTTCGCCAGAAGAAATCTTGATCTACACTGAACTCTTCAAGGAATTCTGAGATGTATTTGCTTGGTCATATGAAGAGATGCCAGGAATCGACCCTTGAATTTTCGAACATGATATTAAAACATACACAAATGATAAGCCTGTTCTACAATGTCTTAGAGTTGTTAATCACCAGAAGGCCCTTGCTACTAAGGCAGAGGTAGAAAAATTGCTTAATGTTGGATTTATCTACCCGGATCCCTTGACTGAACAGGTAAATCTCATTCCTATGAATAAAAAGCAAGGAACCATCCGCATATGCATGGATTTTTGTGACCTGAACAAGCCATGTCCTAAAGACAACTTCCTGACACCCTTAATCGATCAAATTCTCGACGAGTGTGCAGGAAGCAAAGTTTTTTCTTTCATGGATGGATTTTTAGGGTATAACAAAATTCAGATTAAACCCGAGGACCAACATAAGACAACATTTATTTTCCCTTGGGTACTTTTGCATATCAAAAGATTCCTTTTGGCCTTAAAAATGTCGTAGCAACTTTCCAATGTGCTATGACCTTCATGTTTCACGATCTCAAGAATATAGTCGAAGCCTATATTGACAATTTTGTTGCTCACTCCTGTAAGAGAGTGGATCACCCTAAATACCTTCGGCTAGTATTTGAAATACGTCACCATTATCACATCCAGTCGAACCCTCATAAATTAATTTTTTTCATTAGGTCAGGTCGTCTTCTAGGATTTTTAGTCTCTGAGACTGGGATCATGGTAGATCCATTAAAGGTTGAGGAAATAATTTGATTGCCTCCCTCACGCACTATTCACCAAATTCAAGGTTTACAGGGGAAATATTACTTTTTACGATGGTTTATAATGAACTATGCCAATATTACTAAGGGAGTCATGCATCTCTTGAAGAAGGACACTCCTTTTATCTGGGATGAAAGAGCCTAGGAATCCTTCGATTCTTTGAAGAAATCCTTTGTATCGACGCCTCTGTTGAAGTCCCCAGACTACAGTAGAGATTACTTGCTTTATGTCACTGCATGCAAAGAGACAATTGGTATGGTGTTGGTTCAGGAGGATGATGAGCTCCATGAGCATGTCATTTACTATCTTTGTCGAAATTTAGTTGGCCTTGAACTCAAATATTCTCATGTTGAAAAGATAGCTTTGGTTGTCGTTCACGTAGTCCAATGGTTACAACATTATATATTTCTTTTCAAAACTACTTTGCTTGTCGATGTCAATCCATTTACATACATCCTTACCAGGCATATCATAGGGGGGAATTACAATAAATGTATTATCATCCTACAAGAGTTCAATCTCAATTTCGCTTCTATTAAATTCAATAAATCACTAGTGTTTGTAGATTTAATATCCGACTTCCCATGGTCAGACAAGGATGTTATTAATGTTGATTCATTTGAAGATGAACACATTTTCCTTTTCTTTTCATCAGACCCCTGGTAAGGAGACATTGTCATCTATCTTCAAACTTTGAAATTCCCTCAACATCTCTCATGAGATGACCGACGACATATACGATACCAAGCTAAGAACTATCTTATCATCGGCAACACTCTGTATCGTCGAGGAGTAGAAAATATAGTGTGTCATTTTTTAACTCACGAAGAAGTTGAGTCTATTCTAAACGATTTCCACAGTGGGGCTTGTGGTGGTTATCTATCCGGGCTTGCGACGGCCAAAAAAAATTGCGATCCAGTTATTTTTGGCCATCTTGTTGGGTATGTGTTATATTCTTTGCATGTGTGTGGGGGGACGGTTTTTGCTATTTTTAGCAGATTTTGCTATTTTTAGTGGTTTACTAAAAATAATCCTGGTTTTATGGATTAGGGTTTTGGTATCTACGGAATACCTAAAAACATTGTATATATTGTATAGTGAATGGTGAGATTTGATATAATGAATATAAGAAAGGTTTTCTCGGTTAAGGGTTTTCGGTATAATATCTCTGTGTACTATGTGAATGAGCCATTGATTAAGTTCTGTTTTTCTTAAGAATCTATATGCATTGCTTTACTTCACAGGTTTAAAACTTACATGTGGTATCAGAGCTCGTTTTTGGCTTCAAAGGGACGCCTTTGTTGTTGAGGGTTTGGCTCGGTCTTAATAAATCAAGTTTATCTTGGGTCTGTGAAAAACCTGGGTTTAGTGGGAGTTTTTGCAGTGGAGATTCAAGTATAGAAAGAGGAATGGAGAGCTCATATAGAATCGAGATAGAGAAGTTCAATGGTAAAAACTTTGAGCAATGGAAGCTCAAGATGGAGGACCTTCTTATAGACAAAGAACAATGGATCATTGTGGATCCTGGTACATAGTCTAATGGTACATCGTCTACTAGCACACAGGCTACTGGTACACAACCTACTAGTACACAAACTACTAGTACACCAACTACTAGTATGTCGAAGGAAGATTGGGAGAAGTTGGACAGAAGAGCAAGGATTATTATTCGACTCTGCCTGGCAGATTCAATTTTGTTGAATGTCTCGGGAGAATCTACAACCAAGGAACTATGGGATAAGTTGGGGAATTTGTATCAATCAAAGTCCCTAGTAAACAATCTTTTTCATCGAAAGAAGTTGTATCATCTTAGGATGGAAGATGGAGATTCTGTGACAGAACATCTAAATGCCTTTAATACTTTGGTAAGTCAACTTGTCTTTGTTAATATTACGATTGCAGAAGAAAATGAGTGTATTACTTTGTTATGTTCTTTGCCAGACTCTTGATATAATCTGGTTGTAGCAATTGGTAGTACCACTCAATCTACATTGAAGTATGAGGATGTAGTTTCATCCTTGTTATCTGAAGAGATGAGGCAGAAAAGCATGGATAGTCATAACAAAGATGATTTATTTGTAAGTGGTTGTACCCAAGACAAGAATCTTGGTAAACCTTTGGGGGGGAGATCTAAATCTACAGGTAGATCTAAGTCTCTAGGAAAATCTTTGGGGAAATGCTGTAAGTGTGGTAAAACAGGGCATTATAAGAAAGATTATATGTCTAATAAGGTTGAAAAACCAAAGGGCTCTGATAGTACCTCTTCCATAGAGGCTAAAACCTCCACTGAAGAAGGAGGTGATGTTTACCTAGCATCTACAAGTACACATGCAGACCGTGATGTATGGTTGATCGACTCAGGTGCATTGTACCATATGACTCCTCACAAGGAGTGATTCTCTGAATATGAAAAATATGATGGTGGTGATGTATTCCTAGGAGATGACTCGACAACAAAAATATTGGGATGTAGAAGGGTTAATTTGCTACTAAAATATGGAAGGATTAGAACACTCCCTTGGGTTCTTCACATTCCAAAACTTGCCAGGAGCCTAATATCTATAAGCAAGTTGTATGATGCAGGAGTGGATATTGTATTTGGAAAGAACACTTGCAAGATGGTATGAGGGGCAATGGTGTTGATGAGGGGAGTTCGGTGTGGAACTCTGTACAAGTTGTTGGGAAGCACTTATACTAATGGGTGTAACAGTTCTGTTGTCCTTGAGTAGACAAATAAAGAAGACAAGACCAATATCGTCCCTGAAAAGAAGACCATGTTGTGGCATCAAAGACTAGGGCATATTGGAGAAAAGGGCCTTCGAACACTACACGGTAAATGCATGGTTGAAGGTATGTCTAATTGCACTCTGGATTTTGATTTTGTGAACATTGCATATATGGTAAACATAATCGAGTAAGATTCCCATCTGGTGCTACAAGATCAAAGGGGATCTTAGAGTTGATATAGTGATGTGTTTGGACCTGTTCCTATTCCATCCCTAGGTAAATCTGTGAATTATGTTTCATTCATAGATGATTTTTCAAGGAACACATGGATTTATTTTATTAGAAATAAATCTGAGATATTTGATAAATTTAAAGAGTTTAAGGCTCTGGTAGAAAATCAGACAAAGAAGAAAATAAAGGTATTGAGAACAGATAATGGTGGAGAATTTTGTGGAAATGAATTTGAAGAATTCTGTAAGAAGTGTGGTATAGCAAGGCATAAGACTACTCCATACACTCCTCGGCAGAATGGAGTTGCAGAAAGGATGAACATGACACTGATGGAAAAAGAAAGGAGCATGCTCAGAGGTGTCGGGTTAGGACAAGAATTCTGGGCAGAGGCAGTGGGTACAACATGTTACCTGGTCAATCGATCACCTTCATCAGTGTTGGATGATAAAACTCCACATGAGGTATGGTCTGCAAAGAAACCCTCTCTTCAACATCTTAGAGTGTTTGGTTGTGATTATTATGTACATGTTCCAAAGGAAAATAGGAGTAAGATGGATAAAAAGGCTGAAAAGTGTATCTTTATTGGTTATAAAGATGGTGTGAAAGGTTATAATCTTTGGAACCCAGAAACCAAGAAGACTGTTTACAGTCAAGATGTTGTTTTCAAAGAGGTAAAAGATGTTTCCAAATAGGAATTCCTACCAACGCAAGACGAACCTGAGAAAATAGAGCTTGAGTTGGATGATGCAATATTTGAATCATCTGAAGAAGAGGAAGCAGAAGAAGAAGAACCCCATACCCCAGTATTGAGGAGATCAGTGAGAGATAAAAGGCAACCAGGAAGGTATAGTTCACCTGATTTCCATTCCAATCTTGATTTATCTATTACTGATGATGATCCCAGAACTGTCATGGAAGTAGTGAATTCAGAGGATAGTAAACTCTGGAAGAAAGCCATGGTTGAAGAAATGGATGCCTTGGATAAGAATGAGGCATGGGCTATAGTTGAGTTTCTAGGTGGAACAAAATCGGTTGGTAGAAAATGGTTGTTCAAGAAGAAGTTTAATGCACAAGGTAAAGTGGAGAAATACAAATCTTGGTTAGTAGCAAAATTTTATTCCCAGGTAGAGGGAATTGACTTTGCTGAATTTTTTCTCCTGTTGCTAAGTTAACTTCTATTAGATTTCTTTTATCTATTGTTGTTGCTTTTGATATTGAAGTGGAACAGATGGATGTGAAGACATCATTCCTACATGGGGATCTAGAAGAAGAAATCTACATGAAACAACCAGAAGGCTTTGTAGTGAAGGCAAAGAAAGAGCTAGTTTGTAAGCTAAAGAAGTCACTATATGGTCTGAAGCAATCACCTAGGATGTGGTACCAAAAGTTTGACACATACATCCTTGGATTGGGATTTGTAAGAAGCAGGGATTATCACTATGTATATTCCAAGAAGGTTGGTAATCACTTCATTTATGTAGTGTTGTATGTTGATGACATCTTGTTCGTAGGAAATAACATGGATGTTATAAAGGAATTGAAATCACAGCTATCCTCCAAATTTGACATGAAGGTTCTCAGTGCTGCTAACTTCATTATGGGAATGGAGATTAAAAGAGATCGTGCAAACAAGAAACTCTGGTTGAATCAAAGAAAATATGTTGAGACATCATTGCAGAGGTTTAATATGCATGGAATTAAACTGGTCAAGGTTCCTATTCCTATAGGTGTAAAGTTATCTTCAAATCAGTGTCCCAAGACACAGGAAGAAGAGGAGGACATGTCCCATGTTCTGTATGCCAGTGCAGTTGGCAGTTTGATGTATGCAATGGTCTGTACTAGACCAGACATTGCACATGCAGTGGGAGTTTTGACCAGGTATATGTCAAAACTAGGGAAGGAGCATTGGACAACAGTAAAGAGGGTCTTTAGGTTTCTGTGTGGCACTACCAGTTATGGATTGTGCTACCAAGGAAGACCAGGATTGGACAGAGTGTTGGACATACATGGCTTTGTTGATGTAGTCTGGGATGGATATCTGGATCATAGATGATATACAAGTGGGTATGTGTTTAACCTATTTGGAGGAGCATTTAGTTGGATGAGAAAAAGACAGGCTGTAGTGGCACTCTCAACTATAGAAGATGAATACATGGCAGCCACTCATGCAAGCAAGGAAGCAGTATGGTTACAAAGATTGTGTTCAGGTATTAGGTTGGTACAACAAGCAGTGAGATTAGATTGTGACAGTCAGAGTGCAATCTTCCTGGCAAAGAACCTAGCTTATGATTTGAAGACAAAGCATATTGATGTTTAGTATCA
>ML781335.1:300681-344248 GCA_009831015.1 Picea engelmannii
AAAAGTTCTCTTGGTGTAGAGTAACAATGGGCATTGTTGCCCTGGATTGTTGACTATATAATCCCCTGGACCCCTGGATGCAAAGAAAACAACAAGTGGGAGAATTTTGGGTATGTGTTATATTCTTTGCATGTGTGTGTGTGGGCGGTTTTTTCTATTTTTAGCAGTTTACTAAAAATAATCTTGGTTTTAGGGATTAGGGTTTTTTATCTATGGAATACCTAAAAACATTGCATATATTGTATAGTGAATGGTGAAATTCGATATAATGAATATAAGAAAGGTTTTCTTGGTTGAGGGTTTCCGGTATAATATCTCTCTATACTATGTGAATGAGCCATTGATTAAGTTATGTTTTTCTTAAGAATCTATATGCATTGTTTTACTTCACAGGTTTAAAACTTACACATCTATCTTTAAAGATTGCGTTGAAGCGATTAAGAAGTGTCACCCCTGCCAGGTTTTCACTCAGAAAATGCATTGGCACGCAGCCCCTCTCCATCAGTGATTACTATCGGTCCCTTCACCAAGTGGGGGGTGGACTTTGTGGACTTCAACCCAACTTTGGCTGGGGGTAATCAACACATTATTGTGGCTATAGACTACTTTACTAAGTGGGTCGAGGCCATTCCTATAGTTAAATCCGATGGGAAGATTTTCACCTTCTTCGTATTCAATCAAATTATAGCGAGTTTCGGAATCCCGAGTGAGATTGTCACTGATCATGGCAGTCACTTTTAGAATGAAATGATGGAAGAACTAGCATCTAAATTGGGTTTTAAGAATGGTCATTCTTCCCCTTACTACCCCTAGCAAAATGGACAAGTAGAGGCCATGAAAAAATCTCTCAAGACCATTTTGTAGAAAACTGCTAGACAGAGAAAATATGGCTAGCATATCATGCTATATCCCGCACTTTGGGCATACCGAACCTCAATCAAGACTGACACTGGTTTTTCTCCTTTCCAGTTAGTACACGATATGGAGTCGATATTGCCTATTGAAATTGAAATCCCTTCTCTTATATTGGCAAGTGTGCTTTTACTTGACACTTTTGATCTCGAACAATGCATCATACACCTAGAGAGTCTAGATGAGTAGCGTTGAGATGTCTCTACAGCTATCGAAGTGAATAAAAGATGTGTCAAGGTCGAGTATGATAAGTCTTTCTATCGTTGGTTGTACGATGAGGGTGACTTGGTCATTTTATATGATCAATCCAAAGAACCATTGGGGGCATACAAGTTCAAACCCATGTGGAACGGTCCCTATATCGTGTGACATGTCTTAGAAAAAGGATCCTATGAATTAGAACATTATGAAGGAAACATGTTGGTTGATCCTAGGAATGTGCTCTATTTCAAAATATATTACGCTTGAGCCCCAATTTTGGGCATAACTCTTTGTATACTAATGTAATTTAGTGTATATATCTTTTCCCTTTATTTTCATCTTCAACTTGCTTATCAAGTTTTCCCGTTGGTTGTGAGATGTCAATGGAGTCTTCGGTCTACTTAGGATTTGTAGACGAGGCCATTTGTCATACACGGAACTTGGCTTCCACCACTTGGGATGTTTACTCAGCGGAGGGTCTATTGGTGTTTTCAAGTGGTGTATGCCTAGGGCCATCCACGAACAATGTGGTCGAATATAGCGTTGTTATAGAACTTTTACGCAATGCCATTTCTCATGGTATTCACTCTTTGGAGATTCGAATATAATCCCAGTTAGTAATATGTCAGTTGAACCACAGTTATCATGTGTGTGGCCCTACTTTACTTCGATGATTCCTATGGGTACGACTTTTGGAACGACAATTTTATTTTATTACTTATCATCACATGCCTAGGAGTTCTAATTATGTATCTGATGCATATGCTAATTTTGTTTTAGATTGGAATTTGTCACATAACTAAAGAAAAGAAAACATTCTCATCAATGTACACATTGTAACATAAGTAAATCTGAAGAACCATGTCTTTATATATATATATATATATATATATTTCAAAAAATATGGTGTTTATGGTACACAATTGGGGCTAATACCCTCAATATACACATACAACCGATCATAGAATAGTCATGACATATACACCTGTGGCGCCAGATGAGCCTCATGATAGAAAACTATGGCATTTTTTAGATGCCGAAAGAGTCATACCCAAGCACAGGGTAGACTCACCACCTGCTACTGCATAGCCTCCAGTATATCCTCCACCTGAACCATCAGAATCCTTTGTGTCAAACGAGACAAGTTTCCTTGCACGTTTTGAAGGACTCTCTCTGTGTCCCCTCCCGTTGCCTCATATCCTCGATGCCTCCGACGATGTTGTGGAAGTCACTCTGGTTGTCATGGACCTACGTCTACATTGCATACATGTCAAGTTATCACTTAACATCATCCAAGAAAAAAAAAATTTCCTATACAAAGATACAAAAAAATGAAATATTTAAAAAACTTTGACATACCTATGTCTTCATAGGAGGTCCCTAGTGGTAATGGCATATCAGGATCCCCTTTGAATTCAACCCTTGCATAAGGGTAGTCATCCAGAGCTATGACCTGCTATCTCCACCAGAAGAAGAAGAAGTCATCATTGTAGGGTGTTGGCACCATACCTTCCCCTGTCATCTCATCACCTCAGTCCACCATTCCATGGATGGATTGCAAGGTCCACACAGAATAATCTCAGCTCTAGGTCCGAAGCCTATAACCCGCTCGAAGAAAAAGATACACAAGATAGAAGCGAACCTGAAGTTCCTTTTACTACCCTGTTTGCATTTTGTCAGTTGGCTCTTCATGTTGTCCAGCAATGAGGTGCACCAGTCATACACCGTGAGTCTCAAGCACTCCACTGAGTAGAACATAAGTGGACTCGATGCCTAGTGAAAAGAGGTCGATCCTGTGATCTGTGTCAAAACGAGGAAAAAAATATTGAGGCTAAGATTGTTTATCTCTCTAATGGGGAGTTGATTCCTAACTTTCTCGATCCCTACAATGCAATGAATGTCTATGTATTCCTTGATTTTCATACCACTCCCAGCTCCCTAGGATTTGAGGTTGATCACCTCACCCGAGTGTGAAAATCCTGTCAAGAAATAAATGTCATCGACTTCAATCCTTAATGGTTTTCCACCAAGGTTGAATCTCTTACTATCTAGATCCCAACAATCCATCAGAAATTGTAGAAATCTCACTTGGGCCCTCATGTATTTTATATCCCAAAAATTATATAGGCCACAACTTTTCAAGGCCATTTGAGCCCCTATATCTCTCTCCACTGCAACATCTACCTCCTAACGTTCTCTTTCCCTCCACTCTAGCACCATCCTGCAAGAGAAAAACCCTTTTTTGAGTTAGAAACCACTAAAAATCATTGTTTACATACATATACGTGAGCTGTAGTGTTCACAGTCATGTATAGGTGTAACATCCCCAACATCCAACTGGGCTATGCCATGTAAAAATTTTCGAACAGTATGTAAATTAAAACATATACACAGAGAAACTCTTTCGGAAATTTATATATAAAACTTAAAACAGACAAATACATTTTTAAATGCACAAAATCATAGGGAAATAACAATAAACATATACATCCAGCATAGACATTCAACAACCATAAATATAAAGACGGGTATAAACCACACACAGGAAAAACCCATAAAAATAAACACATAAATAATAATGCAACATATGAATTAAAACACAATTGGCACTTAGCTTGGTAAGAATATCACCAACTATGTGAAAACCTTCCACGAACCTCCCAGCCTTAGATCACACTACTCATCACTCTCAGCAGTGGTTCACCCCGAGCTAGGACTAAAATCCACCCAAGGGATTCCTAACCAGGCTGATGTATCTCAGACAACAGGAAAGACTCCGTCACATGTGCCAACTCAAACTAACATCCTACATTCCCTCATTCCCCACATGCATGTCCCACCCCAAGAAGTGTGCCCCTTCTCTACTCAATAGTCCCTCAGTTACCCCACTTTCTTTTCAGGCTTCAACAACAGGCCAAATAGGAAGTCTCATAGCCCTTTAGTTGCAGTTTAGCACCTTCAGGAATCAATTCCCCAACAATTCTCTCACCTAGAGAGATTTCTCATGGGCCTGACAACCTGACTCTTCAATATCCCATGGGCATGACAACCCGCTTCTTCAATCCAGATCCTAAGCTAACCATGTACAGATACAGGTATGGTACGGGTATAGGTACAATGATAGTAACATAAAGGTATAGAGGATAGTTGAATGAGTGAGTGAATGATCATGGAATGAATGAATGGATGAGCAGATGAACTAATTCCAAACTATAATTATGCATGTTCCCAACTTGACACTTGTCATGTTGAGAACCAATTTGGCCCACTTGTCCCCATCTTTAGAAATTAGGATAACATAATTATCCATACTTTATACTTTAAGGAATATTAATATAATATTCCTTTGTGGATTAAGCTCCCTAGCTTAGCCCTTTTTCTTAAATTTTAGGCCCCCCTTCCCCTAACTAGTGGAGTTTAGTCCCCCATACTCTTTTATCGTGGTCGGTCTACATGTAGTGATGTATTATATTAATGATATGGGTATTTACATATACAAAAATAGGCTCACTGGCCTTTAGCATCTAGGCTCTCTATCCTAATTCAACACATAAGCCTCCTAACTTATAATAACTGGCTCACCAACCTATAAAACACAACATATACACAAAGGCTCCCTGGCCCCAAAAATCACACACACTTAAGTTTGTTGTGCGCGGTATCCTAGAATGTCCACACTTCATCATTTTAGTGCGCAGCACATGTGCGCACTATACCATGGAAGGTGCATACAAAAATGATATCAAACAACTCACCAACTTAAGTACATTTGCATTTACATTTAGAATTTGGCTTCGACCTAGGGGTATTACAATCCCCTCCCCTTATTTAAGCATTGTCCTTAGTGAATTATGTACACATATACAACCAAAATTTCAAAAATCCTCAAAAATATGTGGGTATTATGTCTGCATTGCATCCTCATGCTCCCAAGTAGCATCCCCAGGACTGTACTAGGTCCATTGGACCTTTACAAGCCCTATGGCTCGATTCCTGAGCTGTTTGATTTTTCGGTCTAGAATGCGTACCAGATGCACTTGGAAAGCGCCTTCTCGCTCCACCTGAATCACATTCCAATCAATAACATGATTAGCATTAGGTATATATTTCTTAATCAATGATACATGGAATACATTATGAACAGACATAGATGCAAGAAATGAAATCATATAGGCTACTAGACCAATCCTTTTTAGGATTTCAAATGACACACAATAGCGAGCTGCCAACTTTGAACAATTTCCCAACTTTAGGGAGATTCTGTTGGCCTTCACTTTCAAGAATACATGGTCACCCACTTTAAATTCCCTGTGATTTCTACCCTTATCATCATATCTTTTCTGTCTGTCTTGGGTAGCCTTTAAATTATTTTTTATTTTCAACATTTGCTCTTCCATTTCCCGGAGTAATTCTAGCCCAACTATTGCTCAATGATCCTGATGCTACAAGGAATTTGACGAGCTATTAGCCACTTATATGGGGAAGGAGCTAACAAAAAGGACTATATCAGCTCCCCTACCAGAAAGGGAAGTGTTCCATGTCAGCAAGAAGAAACATACTGGAAGAGAGTTAAAGATGACAACTGATATTGGTGGTTATGAAATGGATAGAGTCATGCTGGATATGGATTTTGACATAAATATTTTTTCGAAGAAGTCTTGGAGTGGATGGGGAAACCAAATTTGGTCTGGTCTCCCATCTAGCTTTGGTTGGAAAATCAGTACCGTATCTATCCTATAGGTAGCCTAGAGCAAGTTGAGGTGAATATAGAAGGGGTAAAGACAAAGGCTAACTTTGAGGTCATAGAGATTATGGATGACTATAATCCATACCCTGCATTTCTTGGAATTTATTGGACCTTCGATAACAATGCAGTGTTGAATTTGAAGAACAGGTAGATGTAATTTGAGAAAGATACCTTGCACATGATTTCACATCTGGATCTGAATGAAGGAGACAAATACAATGAATAATTGGATGAGGATGCACAAGTATCTGTTATTGAAAACATCTATAAGATCACTAGGTGCAGTGAGGATTACATCAATCCCACCATAGATGGAGAATTAAGTTGGCAGAGTGTGAATTCCTATGATATTGACTCTGAAGATGCCATGGAGAGGTGGAAACAAAAGTTGTATGAAGTTTCCACAAGGAGATGTGTGCATATTACCACCAAGGTGCACAAGCAAGAATTTGGATCCTACTGGTTTGATGGGTCAGATCCAATGGATGTGTTTCTATCCTAGATAAATCACATTCCAAAACACCACTAGATTTGTTCTCTTGATATTGTGCTTAGACTAATAGTTGTGCATTGATGGGTAGCGCATCGAAACTCTCCCCGTGAATGGGAAGCAGTTGAACCATCCATGAGGGAAATATTTAGAGTGGATAGGGATATCCATCGGTACATGTGTTCTTGTGAATGGAGGTGGATATCCAATAAATTACATGGTATGTGTAGTCGATTCCCAATGGCCTCACACGTGCTACCCAAAAAGAATTATGTTACCCTAGTTCCTCGATTACCTATGAGGCATGTAAAGGAGAAAATTGCATGAAGAACATGTTTCGCTACTCCTTCTGGAGTAGAAGACTCTTTCAATCCAACTTAAACCCATTGAGAAAACAAAAAAATTGCACAAGAATAAAGGAGTCGGGAGGAGCCAGTGGATGGAACTGGAACTAGAAAGGTCAATCACGGTCTCTTAGTGGATGCAAATGATCGGATGGAAGTGTGTGAAGAGGTGTTGCGGCCCACTAGGTGTCGCTATGATCGATTAACCAAGGAGAGATTCCCATAGGGATGAAAAGGAAACATGTGTGACGCCCCTGGGAAGTAATATTTTCCCATGCATGGAGAGGTCAATGTCACAATCAAATTTCTACGGTCCCAGTCTTTTCATGCATTAAGACAGTGACATTTCCATTATACAGTACCTAAGGAAGAGGCTATTAAAGTGGAAAAAATAATAAATGTTAAAATCCCACCCAAAGATTCTGCACGTTTGGCGGTGAAAGTGGTCACCATGCACCATTAATACCAAATGGTTGATAGGCCTCACAACTTGAGAACATTGACGTAGATGTCTCACAAAAATTTCGATCATTTATAGTTTGAAAGGAATGTCGTGATCATATAACATTGAATGATCCAGAGGATATTGATGATTACCATACAACACTCCGAGTTCTTGATGACCCCTTGCATGCCTCCTAGATGTACCACCATACCCACCTGACCACTTTCCTTTTTCTGACTCAATCGTTGGCCAACTTAGTGTTTTATTTCCTATATCTATAAGAAAGGGTCCACAATATTAGTATGGGAGAGTAGTAGCACTGAAATAAATTAGTAATACAACATATTCAACCCATCATTAGCGACCTACAGAATCTAGCTGAAACAATTGCAATGGATTCATCCAGTAGACCATAGGGCCGCAATAAATCTAGGGTTACCCAATATTGATAGATAATAGATTTGCCCTTTCCTCGACATGTAAGTATCATGGAATCTCGGAAACAAAAATCATGGGATTTCTAGTTTATTGATTATGACATCTGAGACCCTGGTCGATTCCCCACCCCGACCTTCCAAAATTATGCATGAACAGATTATAGTGCAGACAATAAGCCCTTAGTACTAACCTAAGAGTGGACCAAACCCCTTCGACAAATTTGACATACTTTATTAAATGGTTGATTTCCCTCATTTTGGGAATAACGATATGGTGACCCTCTACCTCCACTTTTTACTCACACGCCTACACGATAGATACTTGTGGTTGGGGGGGAATATTCGATCGATGAAGAATAAATCAAACGAGTTACAGGCCTACCCATGCATGGTGATGAGATCGAAAAATATTTAATAGCTAAAGTGTTCCATATTTATGAGCAGAATGAAATGAAACACATATATATAATATTAAAACAAATATACAGTGAACAATAACAGAGATGCATTGAAAATTAACTTCTATTTAATAAAGAAATCTATTGAAAATGTAAAATGTAGAATGAAACAATCCTACTTGAATGGTGGTAGCTACTCTTTGAGAAGAGATGTGGCAGTTACGTGCATTTTCCTGAGCACATTATAATGAGGCCTCTGTGCCATTTTAGCATCAAGATGTAATAAAAAAAACCTAGACATGCATAAACCTAACCCTAGGAGATGAAGCACCAAAAGTCATGTGGGCCCTGATGGAGTAATTTGGTACATCAACTTCTCGGGGTCGTAATGTTTGTATACGATATATGTTTTATGTGCACGATAGCCCGTTCGAAAGGTCTATCTGATGACTAGAAATTTTTCCATCACACCCTAACTTTGTCTACAGTGTGACTGTGGTGAGCCCAAAAAACGTTTTTTAGGGCCTCAAAACAACCCTGGTAGTTTGGGACCCGAAAAGATAGAAATAAACTCTAAAGATGAAAAATATATGTTATCTAGTTGGAAGAGGTGGGTGGCCACCAATATACACCTGGATCAATCCTTCCCCCTTAGGAATCAATGGTCTCCATTGTGTTGAGTTCCCCCATTAGATGACAAAAGTTCTGCTGGATTTAGCCCCTTGTGAACCACTTTCCTTGGTGCAGGAGTTTTCCTTCTTTGACAACACGATAAACATGAAGATTCTATTGGCAAGTTCCCTTGATCTATGTGTCCAAGATATTATCCATGGATTCATGTTCCATGCAGTCACGATTGATCTCTTTCGGTGTCAATTGTTCTTCTATCTCTAAGGTGTCTAATAATGGTGGAAAGTATGGTTGAAGGAGGTCCACATTAAACATTGGGTGCAAGCCAAGGAAGGTGGGAATGTTGAGCTCAAAAGTGTTGTCACCCATAACCTTGGTGATGGTGTAAGGTCCATAGAGAAGTCAACGAAGCGTTTTATAGGATCCTATAAGGCGTTATTTCTGCAAGTGAAACCAAACTATATCTCCCACCTGAAACTTTTGTGGCACCCGATGTTTATCATGGAATTGTTTATACTTTGTGTTAGCACTAGATGTCACCCCCTGATTGCAAGGGAGGTAATCCCAATACCCATCAGTTTTATGTCACAAAGAATAAATTTAAGGGGTGTCTAATGGATGCATACTCAGGATAATATCGCTTTAACTTGGAAAATTGGGTTGGTATGCACATGTAGATAAGGTCTTGATCTAACTTCAGTCAGTAAGTTGTAGTAAGGTTGAGTAGGATGAAGAACTTGAGGATAAAATGTAGAGGTCTGTCATGGACATTCGGTCTTCCAACATCCTAAGGAGGAAAAACTCAGGAAACAAGATCCTCTTTGGTTCTAATTTTTAAGAAACTGAATGAAATTATAACCAGACTGAGATCAAACATATATCACAATATAGTTACAACAGCTCGACTAGATCATCCATGACCAAGTATTTTAGTATCATAGGAAAAAGAGACGAAGGATAAAGTTGACTGTCATTAAACAATAAGTCTCAAGTAACAATACATAACTAGAGAACCAGAGGCTTCATTAAAATTTACAATACGGGAGCATATCTCAACCATCGACCATAACAAAATATCAAAACTAACTATTTATACTCAGAACAATTCGCTCCCATTAGGAGCACGCTCTGGTCATTGCATTCAAGGCTCAGTGTCTACATCTTCTTTTGTCAGGCTGCACTTGCATTCTTTTGTCAGATGCAAGACCAGATTAGTATGGGCTTTGCAGGAAAATCCATTAACAGGGGAACTTTTAGCTGACAATTTGCCTTCTATGACCAGTTCTTCCATGCTTTCCATTTATGTGGTGAAACGAGGTTTCAACCACCTTCCCCATTTTCATTAACTACTTTCATCGGGATCAGGACAATGGATGACACCCATGAATGTCCCCAATGGTGCCCATGAATTATTCTAGTCAATCCTGGTGCCTTAAGGCCAGACAGATCTTCTTCAGTGAACAATACAGATGCTTTTGGCCTTGGCGCAGCTCCTCTCCATCACTCCATGTGACCTTGGACCATGACCCGAGGATCCTATGAGAAATTTCAGGATTTCGCATTTTGGGAGTCTTCACTCCACTTGATTCCAAATATCCCAATGCTCGATACTACAAAATGACCCATCCAGATCGACAGTTAGAATTTATTTGAAATTGATGGTAAGGATTGTCCCCTTGAGAAACCTCAGTCGTGAGCTGATCAGTCAAGCGCTTACCCTTATTTGTGGCCCCACTTTCCATATGACCATAGGCTGTGACCCTAAGTCCAACTTTCGAGCATTTTGGGACTTTGCATTTCACTAGTTCGTGTTGCACAAAACTTGTGCATTACTCCCAACGAAACTTCGATTCGTGAAACTACGAATTCGCTTATCCGTTGCCACATGCCACACTGGCTTGGATATCCTAGATCGTCTTTGCACTTCGAAACTCATGGGTTTCACATCCTATCACCGTGCTCCATGCTAAACCTCTGAGTCGCGAAATCATGACTTCTCAGATCAAGTGCCACGCGTCCCTTTGAATCAGACGACTCCTGTTGATTTCAGGTCTTTCACGAATGACTTGAGCAATGTTTTGAATTCTCTATTCCCACGACTATTCTTCACCGCTGGAAACTGAACTTGCCCACTCGCTTGATTCGAATCCATATCAGACCACTCTAAGTGTTGTGCTTGTGCTTATGGTTGTGGATTGTGTAAATAAATACTTGGACAACTGGTTGAGCGCTCAGGAAATCAAAAGGATCAGTGACAGAGGTAGAGAAGGACAGTGATTAACCCCAGAGAAAAAAAATCTTGGGGCCAATACTTCTCAGGTAGGACTACTCAAAACAAAAGGTCACTCAAATGATCGAGTACAAACACAGATCAAATTACAAGCCGAAAGGGGAAAAACTTAAGGTTTGGTAGGCGAAAAGGAGAAGGGCAAGGAAAAACCCCAGACTTAGGTAGAAACTACAAACCCACGAGACTCTGACAAGTTTGTGTGATAAAATTTGGCTCCAAAGAGGATGGCATGATCTCTGTGAGCTACCAAGAATGCACAGTTTTAGTGCCTTAGCTTTAGGTTATGGGGTTTATTACTGAAAAAAAAAACTAAAATGAAAACAAAATAGGAGTGGTATTTACAGAGGTGGAATGTTGGTTACAGCCTAGACAAATTATTTCTTCAAAAAATGCCCATTTACAGGGCCACCAAAAAATTCACCACCCTCCGAATTGTGCAACCTGTAATTATTATTTGGAAACACCTCAGAGATTTTGAAGGGCCCAATCTAGAGGTCTTCAAATTTACCATGCTTTCCCTTGTCCTATTTGGGTGCATCCCATTTGAGCACTAGATCTCCTAGCTGGAAATCCTCTTTTCTCACCTTTCTATGAAAAGCATACTTGATCTTTTGTTGATGTTCATGCGCTTTGTCCAGTAGTTGCTCCCTAGTCTGTTGCACTTCTACTAGTTGTTGAATTCTTCTTATCATATCATCAGGCTCCCCTTGGTAGTCTGGGAAGAATTTTTCCACTGGCAAGGTGAGATGAGAAGGAAATATGGCTCCAACTTCGTACATAAGCTGAAAAGGAGAGACACCAAGAGATCTCTTTGTTGTCACTCTGTCAACCCAGAGAGAAAATTTGAGCTTTGAATCCCATGATTTCTTGTTGTCCTCTAGTAGTATTTTGATAATTTTTATAAGGTTCTTGTTAGAGGACTCTACCATCCCATTCCCCTGAGGGTAGTACAGAGTTGAGTGAATCAATGAAATTCCAAACTGTTCACAAAATTGTATCAATGGTTTGGCCTTGAAGGATGCAGCATTATCAATGAAAATTCTTTTCAGACAACCAAACCTTGCTATAATAGCCTCCAAAAAACCAATGATTACCTTATGAGAAGCACTCCTTATGGGGATGGATTCTATCCACTTGGTAAAGTAATATGTGGCACTCAAGATCCACCTATGTTGACCAATTCAAGCATGATGGATTTCCCCAATAAAGTTTAGGCCCCACTGTTGAAAAGGTCTTGAAGCTACAACATGCTTTAATGGTAAAGACTTGAGTTGTTGCATCCTGGAAAATTTCTGGCACTTAACACAACCCATGATTTTTTCACAGACATCGGTGAATAGAGTAGGCCAGAAATACCCAGCCCTGAGAATCTTATAGGTTGTGGTCCTCCAGAAGTGATGTCCCCCACAAAAGCTATCATGAAAATCAAATATAACCTTTTAAGCCTCTTGTGGATCTAAGCATCTCAAAATCACTCCTAGGGGGATATTTCCAATACAAAACCTTATCAATAAGGCAATATTTAATTGCTTTTAGCTTAAGATATCTTGCCTTTCTTTTTCCCATGCCATTTGGAGGTCGCAAATCATGCAGAAAAAATATAATATCTTTGAACCAGGTGCATTCTACCAATAGAAAGTTGACTTGCAGGCCTGTATGAGACAACTCAACTTATTGATTTTCTGAGTGAGTGTTGATGAAGTTAACCCCCAAAACTCTACAATTATATTCAGCCAATAGCTTGGCTAAACCTTGGACTTTAACTAGTTTGGTGGGCTTTATTTCTAGATCAAATTCAAGGATTTTTGCAATCCATTTTCTCATTCTTCTGTCCATGTTAGGCTGAATGAGAATGTCCTTCATAGAAGCTAAAGGAACATATGCGATAAACTTTGAATGCAGGACATAGATTCTCAAAGCCTTGAGGGATTTCACTAAAGCATAGGCCTACTTTTCCATGATGTCATATTTTACCTGAGAATCTCTTAGTTCCCTACTGAAAAAGGCATTGGGCTGCTCCAACCCTTCAACATTCTTTTTCAACAAAACAACTGCTACTGTGTCAAATGAGGCAAAGGAAAAAAATAGGAAATCCGTGGAGTAATCAGGATTGATGAGCATAGGTTCCTCAGTCAATTCCTTCTTGATTTGATTGAAACAATTTCTGGACTCAGTTGTCCATTTCACTTCATTCCCCTTCCTGAGCATGTTTGTAATATTCTTTACCAACTCAACAAAATTTGAAACAAACCTTCTCAGAAAATTAATTTTTCCAGGGAAAGACTGAACTTCCTTCTTGGATCTAGGAAGCGACAAGGTTTGGATTGCTTCTACCTTGGTTGGATCAATTTTGACTCCCTCAGCTAATACTATGTGCCCCAACAATTTTCCTTACTTCATGGAAAATAAATATTTCTTGGGATTAAGGGAGAGACCGAACCTTCTTCATTTCAGGAACACTCTTCTCAAATGCTGACAATGTTTTTTATCAGATATGTAAAACATTGTAATGTCATCCAGATAGATGACCATGAATTTATCCTTTTCTCCAATGAAGGTGATGTCTATGGCTCGCTGAAAGGTTGCTCCTGTGTTCATCAATCCAAAGGGCATTTTGGCATACATGAATGTGCCCCAAGGAGTGGTGAAAGATGTCTTTTCTCTGTCTTCAGGCAAGACAAATATTTGATTGTAGCTAGAAAATCCATCAATCATGGAACTCCTAGATGCACCTATCACCCTCTGCAATATGTGTTCCATCTTTGGCAAGGGATAATTATCATTCTTAGAGATTTTGTTCAGGTTCCTGAAATCAACACACAGTCTGATTTCTTCGTTCTTCTTTCTTACTGAAACTAAGTTGGCTACCCACTCAGAATACCCCAAAGTGACAATTATTTGGGTGTCCAACAACGTTTTTACCTCCCTTTCCATAATAGACAGCAACATAGGATTTATTTGCCTTAATTTATTCCTAAATGGTTTGGCCTCCTATTTCAATGGGATTTTATGCTCAATGACATTGGTATCATATGTTCTAAGATCTTCATAGGTACAGGCAAAAACATCAGTGAATTCCCTTAATAGCTCATCATACTTATCCCTTTGCTCCCTCAACAAGATACTTGACAACTTGACAAATTTTGGATCCTTCTCTGTAGAAATATTGCAATCAGCCACATCGACATCCTCATTTGAAACTTTACCCTTTACGACCACATCATCTGTGTCAAACAGTCTTTCCAAAGGAGAAAGTCCCTTTGGGATATGATTACTGGGCAACTAGACAATATGACTATTAGAAATTTTGTTCAGAAAAACATCAGCATGGGGATCTATTTTAGAATTAGGATCTTATTCAATGAGTAATGCAGAAAAATCATCAACCGTCTCCAATAATTTTTTGATTTCAAGATCATCCTCAAACACTTTCTAATGCTTGACATTGTTAGGTATAGAGGGTCTATATTTCACTTCTACATCATACCTGAGCTTGGGTGGTAGAGGGACTCTGAAATTACTTGCAGAAATAGCCAGAGAATTGGCCATGGCATTCTCTTCTCTTGGAACAAATGAAATGTTGAAAGCTAAGAAAAAAATGTCAACTAGATCCCAGACTTCATTTCTATATGATCTCAGCCTCGGGTGCTTGGCCTGATAAATATTTCTAATCTGATGGACAATTAACGCAGTGTCTCCAAACGTTGATATCTCTTCGATTCCCATGTCCTTTGCAGTCCTCAAACCCAAAACAAGAACTTCATATTTTGCCACATTATTGGTAGTTTCAAATTCTTACTTGTAGGATAGATATATAATTTCTTGAACAGTTAAAGCAAAGACCACTCCAACACTAGCACCTTCCCTAGAAGAGGCTCCATCAAAGAATATTTTCCAAATAGAGGTAATTGAAGGAGAATCTTTATAGAGAGTAAGGGACTGCTTTCTGATTTCAAGAAGGGGCTCAGGGGCATCTGTGAGGTACAATAAGTTGGATACTAAATCAATATCAAGTGAAAAAATGGGATGATTGGTGGGGTCTTCTTCATCACTAATAATATATGCCAACTGAGTTTCTCTATACAATCTTCTATGCTCCCCCCCCAACACAGGAATGGTAGCATATGTGAGGTCCACCTGCAATGTTCCCCCAAGCCTTTTTATCCAAGATCTTGACAAGAGCATGCCAAACTTGGGGGGAACATCAGCTACTATTATATCCATTACCACACTCTTCATGGGCATCTGAAACAAGGTCATGATAAGATCTTTGATGACCCCAAGACACTGCACTTTCCTTGAATCAAAAGAATACAAGTCATGATAAGCTTTTGTGATTTATAGTCCCAACTCATCCATGATAGTTTTGGGCATGAGATTATGAGATTCCCTTGAGTCCATCAAACAATTATGCATCACCTTATCATGTATGTTCAGATATGTATAGAAGGGAGGGGATGAATCATCTTTGTCTTCTATCAAGGAGCCTAGAATGACTGCTGGCATTTCATCTTGAAGGTTTAATGAGTCTGTGGAATAATATGAAGGCTCATGCTGCAAAAGTTTAGAGAGGGACCTTTTCAAATATTCACGCTTGACCAACTCTGAAAGGGGTATAGGGATTCTGATCTTTTGAATTTCATGTTCAAAGTTAAAATAGGAGGGGGGCTTCAACATTTCTCTCACTTCTGGGACAATACCTTTAGCTACTAGTGGGGGGTTCTACGTTTTCTTCTCCTTGTTGTTGTTTTTTTCATCTTTAGCAGGCTTCTCTATTTTGGAAGGTTGATCAAGAATGCCGTACTTCCCTTCTTTCTTCTTAGACTTGAGGTTATATTTATTTCAACTACTATTAGTTTTCTCCCCTTTACTTAGCTGATTTATTTGGTTGTCCATGAGAGACTCCTCGTATGCAGATTGAGTTAAACAGGGGAAAGGGGATGTGTCCCCAAGACAATGGAATTCAGGATCAGGCTCTTCTTCCTCTCCTTCCTCATCGACAATGATTTTATTTTGGAGAGGGGTTTGGAATTTCTGATCATCCCTATCTTTGTTTCTAGGCTCTCTTGGGAGTATCTGACGGGTAGTATTTGGTCTTTTTAAGTTACCCCCATTATCAGTATTTTGGGCACTCTTACAAATCTTCTTCCCTTCAAATTTCATCTCCTCCATCTCTGCAGAAAGAGACTTTACCAGCTTGGTCAATTCATCTACTTGAGGATGGGATGCAGGGGAACCAGATGTTGAGGTTTCATATCTCCCCCTTCCTTTGTCTCTGTCATATTTATTCCTAAGTCTGTCAACTGCCAATACATTGGACTCTACTTCCAAGGCTACATCTTTCATATGAGCCAAGAAAGCAAATCTTCTTTCTCTCAAAAAGAGGCAAAAATTAGGGTAGAAAGCACTAGCATAAGTAATTTTGGCAGAGGCTTGTGTAGGATTTATCTCAACAAGGACCTTGTTATATATTTTTTTGAATCTTTTGAAGAAGTCAGAGACATATTCTCCCTCTTTTCTCTTTAGGGACTTGAACTCTATGATATAATACATAAAGTATTTTTTATCCCCCCATTGTCACAAGAAAACATCATCTAAAGCCTCAATCCCAACAATAGATCCAGGGGTCAATCCCCTAAACCATTTCCTACCCTCACCATCAAGACTCTAGACAAAGACTCTCATCCACACATCCATGTTTTAAATATTTAGATTGTCTGCATAACTGTAGAAGGCAACAAGGTGTTCTTTAGCAGTTATGTCCTCTTCTCCTGTGGATTTGGGCATGTATTTTAGGTAGTATCCAGTAGGGAGAGCATTCATTGGCTGAGGTAAGACCAAATGGGTATATCTCACAGCCACTATGGAATCCATTATGTTCCTAGGGGGATTAGCACCTGCCATAGGGATGATAGCATAAGGAGAACCAGGAGGAGATGTAGTGTGAACAGGGGAGGTTGGAACTGAGCCTCTGGGAGGAAAAGGAAGCAGCAAAGGATTTGAGGAAAAAGCTACAGGACTTGAGGGAACAAAGGTTTCCCTCTCTATAAAAGAAACAACTTTAACAGGAGGAGTACTGAAACTAGGAGAGGGGACATCAACAGGAAAACTCCCAAAATTTAAACTTTTAGAAGCTCCAACAGATGGTGTAATAGAAAAATGAGAAACAACTACTCAAGATGTTATAGGAGGATGGTGAAAATCATCAGAAATACTTGGTTCAGTAGTAGAACTATCTTCCTGAAGGGTCTTTTGTCTTATGATAATTTTCTTTGGGTCAGCTCTAGGTGTCGCTAAAGGCAGTTGTGGAGTAGACCTCATGTGTCTGCCTCTGGATGCCATAGTTGAAACATTGGAGTCACCTTAATGGAGTCACCAGGTGCAAAAATGCAATCTTGAATGGTTCTGATATCTAATGCACCTTCAAAATCAGAATCTCTTTGTCATTCTATCCCAGGGAAAAGTCTTCAATTTGTTCCCCGAAAACGATGCCATAAATGTTAGCACTATATTTCACCTCCTAATTGCAGAGGAGGTATGCCCAGTACCCATCATTTTTATGTCACAATGAATAAATTTAAGGGGGGTCTAATGGACACAGACTCAGGATAATATCGCTTTAACTCAAAAAACTAGGTTGGTATGCACAGGTATATGAGGCCTTGATCTAACTTCATTTAGTAAGTTGTAGTAAGGGTGAGTAGGATGAAGAACTTGAGGATAAAATGTAGAGGTCTTCATGGACATCCAATCTTCCAGCAGCCTAAGGAGGAAAAACTCAAGAAACAAGATCCTCTTTGGTTCTGAGTTTTAGGAAGCTGAATGAAATTATAATCAGATTGAGATCAAACATACATCACAATATAGTTACAATAGCTCGACTGGATCATCCATTCCCGAGTCTTTTAGTATCAGAGGAAAAAGAGACAAAGGAGAAATATGACTGTCATTAAACAAGAAGTCTCAAGTAACAATACATAACCAGAGAACCAGAGGCTTCATTAAAACTTTACAATACAGGAGCGTAGCTCAACCATCGACCATAACAAAATATCAAAAATAATTATTTATACTCAGAACAACTCACTCCCATCAATATTGCGCTCTGGTCACTGCATTCAAGGCTCGACGTCTACATATTCTTCTACCAGGCTGCACTTACATTCTTCTGTCAGACGCAAGATCAGATCGGTATGGGCTTTACAAGAAAATCCATTGACAGGGGAACTTTTGGCTGAAAGTATGCCTTCTACGGCCAGTTATTCCATGCTTTCCATTTATGTGGTGAAATGAGGTTTCAACTACCTTCCTCATTTCCATTAACTACTTTCATCGGGATTAGGATGAGGCTTGACACCCATGAATGTTCCAAACGATGCCCACGACTTCATCTGGTCAATCCTGGCACCTTAAGGCCAAGAAAATCTTCTTCTGTGAACAATACAAATGCTTTCGGCCTTGGCACAACTCCTCTCCATCACTCCGCGCAACCTCAGACCATGACCAGGGCCTCCTATGTGAAATTTTAGGATTTCACATTTCAGGAGTCTTCACTCCACTCGATTCCAAATATCTCGATGCTCGATCTTATGAAATGACCCATCCAGGATCGTCTCCTTGAAAAATATCAGTAGCGAGTCGATTATTCAGGCACTTACCCTTCTTTGTGGCCCCGCTTTCCATATGACTGCGAGTAGTGACCCTGGGCCCAACTTCCGATCATTTTGGAACTTCGTGTTTCGCGAGTTCATGGTGCATGAAACTTGCGCATTTATCCCAATGAAACTTCGATTCGTGAAACCATGAATTCTCTTATCTGCTGCCACATGCCCCGCTGGCTTGGATAGCCCAGATCTTCTTCGCACTTTGGAACTCAAGGGTTTCACATCCTAGATCCATGCTCCATGCTAAACCTCTGAGTCATGAAATCGTGACTTCTCGAATCAGGTGCCATGCATCCCTTTGAATCGGACGGCTCCTGTTGATTTCGGGTTTGGGTAGTTCGGGTATTTCACGAACGACTTGAGGAATGTTTTGAATTCTTGATTCCTGCAACTATTCTTCACTACTAAAAACTGAACTTCCTCTCTCACTTGATTCGAATCCATATTAGACCACTCTAAGGGTTGCGCTTGTGCTTATGGTTGCAGCCTGTGTAAATAAATACTTGGACGACTGGTTGAGGGATCGGGAAAGAAAAAGGATTAGTGAAAGAGGTAGAGAAGGGCAGTGATTAACCCCAGAGAAAAAAAAATATTGGGGCTGAGACTTGTCAGGTAGGATGACTCAAAAACAAAAGGTCGCTCAAATGATTGAGGACAAACACAGAGAAAATTACAAGCCGAAAGGGGAAAATCTTAAGGTTTGTTTAGTGAAAAGGAGAAGGGCAGGGAAAAGCCACGGACTTAGGTAGAAACTACAAACCCACGAGACTCTGACAAGTTTGTGTGATAACACTTGGCATTGGACTTCTACAAAATATCCTGAACCTGTTGGAAAATGTGATGGATTCATTCAATGAACTGGGTGGCTTTGTTGGTTTTGGTTTTATCATGGGACGATTTGTCCTGTGTGGATGCAAGGGGTAGTGAAACATCCATGGAACCCAATGGTTGAAATCCCAACCCCACCTAAAAGGGGTTGTGGCCAGTTGAGCTATGTATGGATCTGTTTTAACTATGATGAATATATGGAAGACTCTCATCCCATGTGCATGGATTCTTAGAATTATACATGCACAAGATATGCACGATCATCCTATTGATGACCTTTGTTTCTCCATCCATTTGGGGGTGGAAGGAAATGGAATTGGTGAGAGTAGTGTCCATTCGTGACCAGAGGCTCGACCAAAATGTGTTGAGGAACCGACCATCCTGATATGAGATGATGGTTTGTGGTATCCCAAAATGTATCCACACTCATTTGAAGAAGAGCTTGGAAGTGGCCTCCATTGTGATGCTCTTCTTATAGGAAACCAGAATCACCATCTTGGAAAATCGACCAACAACCACAAAAACACAGTCATTTCCCTGCTTGGTTTAAGGAAGGCCCAATATGTAGTCCATCAAGATGGACTCCTAGGGCCTGTCAGAACTAGGCATAGGGGTGTACATGCCTTGTTTCTTAATGGATGGTTTGGAAATGGCACAGTCGTGAAATATCTGATATAGTTGTTGACATCTCGTTGAAGTTTCGACCAATATAAGTGTTTTTGTAGCACTGCCACTGTATTTTAGACACCGAAGTGTCCTACCACCCAAATTTAGTGAGCTTCCAAAATCATGTTTGCTCTCTCACTTGATGGAACACATAAATGACCTAGATGGAACAATAACCCATCCTGAAGATGGAAATCAGTGACAAATGTGTTTTTTCACAGCATATGGTAGGTAGTGGTGAAGTTAGGATCTGTCTCGTAGAGATGGGGCCATCTCAAAGTCTCATGTCCACAAGATTTTAGCATCGTGGTTAGTGTTGCAAATGGAGGTCGACTGAGGCAGTTAACAACATGGTTGGTGATCCTTGTCTTATACTTGATGTTGAGGTGGAATTGATACAAGAGTGTGGACCAATTATGATGGTGGCTATTATGCAATTTTCCTTTTGTTTTCATGAACTGCAGAGGATTATGATTAGTTTGGATGAATGTCTCCTTCCCAAGAATGTCATGCCTCCACTAGAGACAAGCTACTACAATGGAGTAAATTTCTTTGTCGTAAGTGGGGTACTTACAAACGATATTTGATAGTGTCTCACTATGATAGGCCACAGGAAGTATGTGCTGAGTGAGAGCTGTGCCCACGACATAGTCTAAAGAATCTATCTCAATCTCAAATGGTTGTTGCAGATTGTGTGATGAGAGCATTGGGGCTTAGCACAAGGATTGCTTCAAATTATCAAATTATTTCTGTTTCGACTGGCTCCACACAAAATTTTCCTTGCCAACACCTTTGGTCACTTGGCAAAGGGTCCATGAAATGTGGGAAAATCCCAACATGAATCTATGATATAAATTGGCAAGGGCTAAGAAGATATGAAGCTCAGTGAGTGTGGTTGGGGTTGGCCAGTCACAAACGACCTAGATCTTGGTTGGATCAACATGCACCCCATGCTCATTAATAATGTAGCCTAGATATTGGACCATGTTCATTCCGAAGGAGTATTTTTTCAAATTTGCATATAGCTTGTGTTGTCGTAGAGTGTGAAAAACCTATTGAATATGCTGCAAGTGTTTCACCCACCTCTTGTTGAAGATGAGGATGTCATCCAAATACACCACCACAAAAAAATTGGTGAAAGGATGCAAGATATCATCCATCATCCTCATGAAATTTTTTGGGGCATTATTTAATCTAAAGGGCATGATGAGCCATTCAAAAAGACCTTCTTTGGACTTGAAGGTAATCTTCCATACATCAGTCTGCTCTATTAGTACCTAGTGTTAGCCAGAATTCATATTAATCTTACACTAGTATTTGGACCCCTTGAGCTAGTTAAGGATATCTTCAATTCATGGAATTGGGTATTGGTTCCTCACTGTGATTCTATTTAGGGATTGGTAATCAATGCATATTTTCTAGGTCTCGTCTTTCTTCTACACAAGCACAATTGGGATTCCATAAGGTGATGAGATTGGTCGTATGTGCCCCTTTTTGAGAAAATCTTGGATCTGGCGTTTTATTTCCTCATTTTCTGATAGAGAGAAGTGATAGATTGGACCATTGGGTAGCGATGCATCGGGGTTCATATCGATTGAATGCTTGACCTGACAGTGCAAAGGTACCCTAGTGGGTGAGGAGAATATGTCTTTGTATTATTCCATGACCTTATTCACTTGCTTCTACTACGTGGAGAGACCTATCATGGGGTCCATGGATGTGGATGAAACCTTCTGCTCACTTTGAGTGCAAATCATGAAGAAGACAAAATTCTCAGTCTGATAGATGACCTTCCGACATTTCTTGGAAGAAATCAAGAAAATGGCAATAGGTGGGAATACCTAGGGTATCCTATACAATTTCCTATCCAAATTAATAATAATGATATGATGCCTAGACTCATATACAATATGACATTTCCATAAATAAGGTTGGACCAAAATAATATCACAAACTTCAAGAGGGGCAACATCACACAATACCTCATCTTTGAAGGTCTTGATGCCACAGGGTAGGAGACACTGTTGGTTGAAGTGGAGATTTATCCCTTGGTGGAGCCATCTAATAGTGTAAAATTATGGGTGTGGTGTTATCGGTAGAGCCAACCACTTAATGACCTCTACTGAAATGAGGTTCTTCTAGCTACCATTGTCAATGATGAAGTGTAGTGGAGTACCCTTCACCCACATATGTGAATTAAATAGGTGCTCACCCTCCTCTAGTTCATCAGTTTCACCAGGTTGGATCTTGGTGGTAGCAACGTTGGCACTAGGTTCTGTGTCAATGATTTGTTTCCCTTTTTCTATATCTAACCCAGAGTCAGAGCCCACATATGATTTAGAGGTTTTTACCTCAGCCACCAATGACTGCTTGAGTGGAATTCAGTGGTGTTATTTCAGGGTTTCTCATGGAACTCACACCACTTGCTAGTGTCTTGCTTTGTCTTCCCGATGTCTTTCTTTGTCGTCCCATTGTCCTTATTCATTTGCAGCTTCGATTGGTTTTCATGAGGTTGTCCATCCTTACTATGTCCTTTTTTCTAAGAGTTGGGGATTTCTTTTGCCTTCTTTTGTTGTGAGGGGTTCATAGACCCAAATGGATGCATATTTTGTTTAATCTTCTGCTTGATTTTGAAAGCATATCGATAGGCCGCGCCCAAGGATGAGATGTCTAGAAACTTCATTTTTTTTGGATGTATCTATTTAGACCATTTTGGTACTTGACCACCAGATTTCGCTAAGCGTCTTTGATACCCAACTTGGTGCAAAAGGTATGGAATACATTGGTAAACTCTGGCACTATTTGGTCCCTTTCTTGTTGTAGTGTGGTCCATATTGTATATAATTTGTCATAACTTCCAACATGGTAGTATTGTTCCTTAATAGAATCCTGAAATAACCTGAAGTGGGTGTGACTACAAATAATGTAGATTACTTTATTGCCTCTTTCTCATAGAAAATCTCCCACCAATCTTTGACATGGGGGGTGGCCTTAAGGAGCGCAAATGTAATATTTTCTCTATCGGAAAATGTATGGACAAAAAAATACCATTCTAGAAGATTTAACAATTTGTCTATCGCATATTCATCTATTTGACCTACAAATATAGGAATATCAAAATTGATCTATACCTTGAAGGGGGCGGCGCCTCCGCTCAAGGAAGATGCATCCCCTGTTGGAAGTCACTGAATAATTTGTGTGAAATTATCCATCATCTCGTTCCTCTTTCGTGTGAGGGATTTTTCAAGAAACAATTTAAAGGGATATCCTTCCCCATTGTGTCTCTTTTTTTTCCCCCATGGACGGTCATTAGGTTTGGAGAGGACGATCTTTCAAAGACTCAACTAGTTTGAGTCCCAACTGCATATACCTTGACCTCATTGGGGACTTGCACAGAGAAACAAATGAAGAGCATACCACTTTGATACCACTGATCCAAGTTTATGAATGGAACACAATGAAATAGATATCTATGATATTAAAACAAATATACAGTGAACAATAACAGAGATGCAATGAAACTTAAATTCTGTTTAATAAAGAAATATGTTGAAACTGTAAAATGTAGAATGAAAAAATCTTGCTCGAATGGTGTTTGCTAATTCTGAGAAGAGATGTGGCGGCTATGAACATTCGCCTGAGAAAATTAAAATGAGGCCTCCAGGACTTTTTAGCATCAAGAAGCAATAAAATAACCCTAGACATCCAAAAACCTAACCCTGGGAGATGAAGCGCCAAAATTCATGTGGGCCTCGATGGGGTAAGTTGGTACATCAACTTCCTGGGATCGTAACTTTTGCATACGATATCTGTTTTAGGAGCATGGTAGCCCATTGGAAATTTATATCTGAGGAATACACATTTTTCTATCAAACTCTAGCTTTATCTCCAATGTGACTATGGTGAGCCCAAAAAATGTTGTTTAGGGCCTCAAAATGGCCCCAGAAGTTTGGGACCTGAAAAGCTAGAAAAAACAACCATGATGAAAACAATATGCAAGCTAGTCGAAAGAGGTGGGTGGCCACTGATACCCACCTCGATCATAAATATGTTTCCCAATATGAAATATATGGCTTGTACAGATGATCTGAAAATACCAAACAAGTTCTAATACCAACTTGATCCTTAAATATCAATAAACTCTGATACTAATTTAGCCCGAAAATCCTTAGATGCCAATTAATTCTTAATTACACATAAACATTCAACTAGATTCGGTAAATGAATATCTCTTGAATATTTTCAACATATCATGTGAATGTATTACTTGTCTATAAACCCATAAAATGATGAATCACTTGAAATGTAAATGAGATAAGACAATAGAAAATAAAAGAACTCAAATACACATGTAATTAACATACATCATTACATCTTCAAAGTCTCTTTAAACAACATGGTTATTCTTCATCATCTCAAAATTCCAAATTACATTACAATATATTCTTACAAAAATAAAATTTTAAGACACTTCGAAAAATCCACCTGTCAAATGTAGAAACAGACTGCACCGTTGAATTCCTAGCAAAAAATCATGCAAAATTGATATAAATACTCAAAATTTCATCAAGGTACCCTTCGTCATGCTTTACTATGTTACCTCAAGTGCCTTGTAACATCAACATGCATTACGAGGAAAAAATCTTCATAAAATTGTGTATGTGTCTACCTTGGGGTGTGTGCCATTAAATAGGGTGCCCCTTCGAACCAAATCCTGAATTTGTTGGCAAGTAATCAATACAAGTTGTTGGGTTTTTTAAACCAAACCTAAACTATAGGAGAAATGGTTAAGTTGTTGGTGTTATTAATAGTAGGTTGGGGGTTCAAGCCCCACCAACCACACACGCGCGCACACACACACACACACACACACACACACACACACACACACACACACACATATATATTATTGTTACAATCCGTGCCATATGTTATAACTTCCGCACAAATGTTGGAATGGATATATATTGTTAAAACAATATAATATATGATTAAAACAACTCATGTGCAAAGTATGTGTTGATCCCGCTCTGTGTTGTATGGTGGTTACATTGTATAGTTCAAGACCAAGGGTCAAGGGCTTAGGCCCTTGGCCCTTTGGCCCCCCAAATGAACCTTTGTACAAATTTATATGTATTGCTTTCCATATAGTTATCAAGTTTCATGTGGTGGCACGTTGGTGTGGAGAGATATGTAAAGACTTCGGTGGCTATGGAGGTCATGGGGTCGAACCATGTTGAATCCATAACTTTTGATATTCACTTAGAAATATTGGCCAATGAGGGGTCACCATGTGGCGGCCTCTCATTAGCTCTTCCAATGCCACATGTCAAATTAGGATTCCACCAATTATTTGTCTCTTGTCAATCGACGATTGATCCACCTATACCTTGCCCAATCAGCTACCAAGTCATTGTACAATCATTGCACATGGCACCTTAGGGTGTGGTCATGTAACATGTATGGTTTTGCCATGTGTCACCCTTTTACCCATTTGACTTTTTTGTTTTTTACTAGAACATTGATCGCTTATAACTTTTGCATACAAACTTTGTTTGAGGTGTCATTTGCACCATTGGAAAGATGACGACGAGCTCTACAAAATAATGTCATTTTCATCATAGCTCAAACAAAGGAATTTTCATCGTAGAGATCCTTAATGTCATTTTCATCTCTTTAACGAGGTTCCTCTCAGTATTTACATCATATAAGGTGGCAATATAGAAACTCTCTTTACAAAATTCCTCTCACTCATACAAGGTGGAAATATAGGAATTTACAGATTTCCTCTCACTCTTGTAATCTAAAATGAGTGGATTATTCATAATTGAAGTGGGGACACTGTCGCCTCACTTTTCCAGTATCATCCATCCATCCTGCTTGGATAAATAGCACCTGATTAATCACAATCATAATGAAGATGGAAAAAATTTTGTTGATCAATTTAACCATTCCTCTGAATTCACAAACACCACCATCCATTGTTACAGTAGCCAACCATATTCCACTAATTATTAATAAATTGAACAAAAAAATTGAATATATAGATGCAAAAGAGAATGAACCATCAATATATATTCCCTTCTTAATAGGAACAACATCAACCAAAGGACCTACTTTTCTTTCACCCATAAGTTGTAAATCTAGACATTGGATAGTAGCATTAGCTAGCATGTGCCTTGTAGTGACAACTATCAAATTCGTGTTCATCCGATGAGCTCTCACAATGAACTCAATCCCATCCTTGAAAATATGATACTTATTTTGTTCCTTGTAGAAAATAGCCTTCATGTCATGCAAGTATGGACTTCCCAAAACCATCCCGCAAATGTCAAGTGGAACCACTTCTAACTCTACCTCATCAACTAAACTAGATGTGATCACAAAACGTAACTTTCATTGTTTAGTTACTTATACCTGAGCATTATTACAAATCCAACCCAAAGGATATGGACTTGATGAGGCCTAGTTTCCAATCCCAACTTATAAATAACTTTGTTTGAAATATGATTCACTTTTGATCCACTATCAACAAGTGTATCAATCTTAGTGTGCTTTGAGATAACTCGTAAATGAAATAGGTCATTTATTTTCCTTTCATTAGGGATTACTTTAGACTTTGCAGAAGAAGTATGCAAATTGAAACTTGCAACAAAAGACTTACCTTTGATGCTCATAGTTGTAACCTTAGTTTCATCCTAAGAAATTAGAATATGATCCAAGATCCTAAACTATGATCGTGGTCTTCTCATTACTCTTTCTTGGTTGAGCCCACTTTGGTTTCAATTCTAGATACAACTTCCAACAATGCTTCTCATTTTTCCCTTTCTTCTCACAATGAAAACATGTATTCTTCTTCCTTTCTTTACCCTTCGACTTCTTATCGAAGTTATATGGATTCCTTTTTCCTTTACCACCACTTCTCTTGGCCTTTTTTCGATCCTCATACATTTCTTCCTCCATGGCCTTCATTGCCATGAACACAGAAAATAATGCCTCTTTAGTACCAAAAGGATTTGGATTAGAAGAATCCTTATCTTTTGTTGAATCCATTTCTTGCTTTCGAAATCCATGCCTCGAACCAATATTAGGAATGTACTCTTCAAAATATCCTTCACCAAGCTTGTGTTTATATCTCGTAAGCATTCACTTGCAAATAAATGGCAAAACCTCGCTCTAATACCACATGATTTGAAAATACCAAACGATTTTTGATACCAACTTGATCCTTAAATATCAATAAACTCTGATACTAATTCATCTTGGAAATCCTTAGATGCCAATTAATTCTTAATTACACATAAACATACGACCATAGTCAGTAAATTAAGATCGCTTGACTATTTGCAACATATTATGTGAATGTCTTACTTGTCCATAAACCTATAAACTAATGAATAACTTGAAATGTAAATGTGATAATACAATAGAAATAAAATAACTCAAATACACATGTAATTGACATACACCACTGCATCTTCAAAGTCCCTTTAAATAGCATGATTGTTCTTCATTTGATCCAGATTTATGTAGGAACACAATGAAATACAGAAATACACATAAACGTAGAGATGTAGCGGAAATAAGACTTCATGTCATTAATTAAAAATGGCTGAAAAATGCTTACAAACAGAATGGAAATAAACTAGCTAGGGTGCTGGTAGCTTATCTCTGAGAAGAGATGTGGCAGCTACTGGCCTCTGAAATGCTTGTTACAATGATACTTGAAGGCCTATATATTACTGAGAAATAATGGAAAACCCTAAACATCCAAAAACCTAACCCTAGGAGATGAAACGCCGAAATATGGGCCCCGTTGGGGTAAATTGGTATATCAATCTCCCAAGGTCGTAACTTTGGCATACTATCTTCATTTGACACACATGATACATCGTTAGAAAGATCTATCCAAGGAATACACTATTGATAACAAATATCGAGTCCGAAACGGACTCATATTTGTCGAAGCATTCATGCCCAAAAAACGTCGTTTAGTGCCTCAAAACAACTCTGGAAGTTCAGGACCCGAAGAACTGCTAAAAATAGTAAATTGTGCTACAATTAAGGAAACTGAAAAACTGAAAGAAACAATGGTGTGGTTCCAAGTGGAATAGGCGGGTGGCCACCAATATCCACTTGGATCAGTCCTCCCCCCTAGGAAGCAATGGTCCCCATTGTGTTGAGTTCCTCCATGAGATGAGGAAACTTCTGCTGAACTTGGTCCCTTGTGAGCCACTTGCCCTGGTGAAGGAGTTGTCCTACTTTGACAACTCAATATAGTTGGATCCTCTATTGGCGGGTGTTCTTGATCTATGTGTCCATAATTTGATCAGTTTTGTCTTGTTCCATGCAATCTAGGTTTAACTCTGTTGGTGTGAGTTGTTCTACCATGTCGGATGTGTCTAGTAGAGGTGGAAAGTAGGGCTGAAGGTGGTCCACATTGAACACTAGGTGCAGACCAAGGAACGATGGAATACCGAGCTCTAAGGCATTGTCCCCTATAGCCTTGGTGATGGTGTATGGCCCATATCGGAGCAAGAGAATCTTGCGGTAGGGTCCAGCGAGGCACTCCTTCTACAAATGTAGCCACACTTTGTCACCCACCTGAAAGTTGTGTGGCACCTGATGTTGATCATGTCGTTGCTTGTACTTAGCATTGGCTCTGTCCAAGATGTCATGAACTTGTTGGTGGATGTGTTGAATTCACTCAATGAAGTTGTTTGCCTTGTCAGCCTCAGACTGGACATGGGCTAAATCTCCCCGAGTAGCCGCAAATGGCATGGCTACATCAATGGGACATAGTGGCTGGAATCCCAAGCCCACTTGAAAGGGGCTGTGGCTCGTTGAGCTATGGAGAGCCTGGTTGTAGCTGTGTTGTACATAAGGGAGGCTCTCATCCCATGTGCGTGGATGCTTTGAGTTGTACATGCACACAAATTGTACAATCATCCGGTTGACGACCTTTATCTATCCATCAGTTTGCGGACGGAAAGCTATGGACTTGGTGAGCTTGGTGTTTAGCATCAACTAGAGGCTAGACCAAAATGTACTGAGGAACCTATTGTCCTAATCTGAGATGATAGATTGTGGGATCCCAAAGTGTACCCACACTCGTTCAAAGAAGAGTTTAGCAGTGGCTTCTGCTATGATATTCTTCTTACAGGACATCATAATGGACATCTTCGAGAATCGGTCGACAACCACAAAAACACAGTCATTTCCATGCTTAGTAGAAGGAAGGCCCAACATGTAATCCATAGAGATGGATTCCCAAGGTCGAATGGGGGTAGGAAGCAGAGTATAGAGGCCTTGCTTCTTGATGGTCGGTTTGGCAATGGCACAAGCAGTGCAGGACTTGATGTACTTCCCGATATCCTATCGAAGGTTCAGCCAATAGAAATACTTTTGCAGTACTGCCATGGTTTTCTCAACCTCGAAATACCCAGCGACCCGACTGTAGTGTGCCTCCCAAATCATCTTGGCACGCACTCTTGAAGGAACACAAAGGTGTCCTAGGTGACAAAGCAGGGCATCCTGGAGGTGAAAATTGGGAACTTGCTTACCCTCCAAGAGTGTATTGTATGTGTGGCCGAATTCTAGATCACTTGTGTAGAGAAGCAACCAATCGGAAGTCTCGTGCCCACAAGAGTTGAGCACAGTGGTTAGAGCCATGATGGGTGGTCGACTGAGGCAGTCTACAAAATTATTGGTGCTGCCTTTCTTGTACTTAATGTTCAAATGAAAATGTTGCAGGTATGTGGACCACTTCTGATGGCGATCGTTCTGCAACTTCCCTTGTGTCTGTATGAACTGTAGGGGTCGGTGGTCTATGTGGATGACCGTTTCCTTTCCCAAAATGTAATGCTTCCATTGCCAACAAGCCTACACAATGGAATACATTTCTTTGTCATAAGTGGGATACTTTTGAACTGTGTCGGAAAGTGTCTCACTGTGATATGCCACTGGATGCCCATGTTGAGTAAGGACTGTCCCAATGGAATAGTCAAAGAAATCTATCTCGATCTCAAATGGTTGTTGCAAGTCTGGTAATGTGAGCACTGGTGTAGAGCAGAGGTGATGCTTCAACTCCCCGAACGCCTTCTATTGATATTCAGACCAAAATAATTTTTCTTTAGCTCCTCCCTTGGTGACTTGACTCAAGGGCCAAGTGATATGAGAGAATCCCAACACAAACCTATGGTAGAAATTGGCAAGACCTAAAAAGCTGCAGAGCTCTATTAGGGTGGTTGGGGCTGGCTAATCCCGAATGACTTGGATCTTTCCTAGATCCACATGCACCCCCCGCTCATCAATAATGTATCCCAGATACTGAACTTGGGTCATGCCAAAAGTACATTTCTCCAAATTGGCACACAACTTGTGTTGTCACAGTGTTTGGAGTACCTGTCGGATGTGGTGGAGGTGCTCTTCCCAAGTCTGACTGAAGATCAGAATTTCATCCAAGTACACCACTACAAATGAGTTGGTGAATGGCCATAGGATGTCATCCATTAGCCTCATGAAGGTTGCAAGGGCATTCGTCAACCCGAATGGCATGAACAACCATTCAAAAATTCCCTCCTTGTATTTGAAGGAAGTCTTCCACACATCAGAGGGTTTGATTGGTACCTGGTGATACCCCAACTTCAAGTCGATCTTGCTGAAATATTTCACCCCCTTGAGTTGGTACAAAAGGTCATCAATCCATGGGATTGGGTACCTATTCCGAACAATGATCTTGTTAAGTGCCCAATAGTCAATGCAAAGTCTCCAAGTCCCATCCTTCTTCTGCACCAACATGATCGGGCTCCCACAGAGTGATGAACTCGGCCGGATGTGACCTTTCTGCAACAGCTTTTGAATCTGCCTCTTGATTTCGTCATTCTCCAGAACATAGCGCCGATAGATGGGTCCATTGGGCAGCGACGCACCTGGGGTCAGATCGATGGGGTGCTTGACCTGGCAGTGTAAAGGCACCCCTGCGGGGGAGGTGAAGATGTCCTCGTACTACTCCACAACCTTATCCATCTATTGTTTTCATGCAGCGGGGCCCTGTCTGGAGGTCATGGCCACACTCTTTCTCTTTCCCTGATGGTGGATCATCAGGAAAACAAATTTCCTGGTTTTGGAAAGGAGCTTACTTCATTGTTTTGCAGTAACCAAAGAGATGGTGGTAGGCGGTGCTATCTCTGGTATCCTGTACAGCTTATTGCCCAAGGTGATAATAACAGCATGAGGCATGGATTCATACACAACATGTCACTTCCACAAGTACGGTTGGCCTAATAATACATCAGAAACATCAAGAGGAGCAATGTCACATAATATCTCATCCGTGAAGGGCTTGATGTTGTAGGGATGGCGACATTGTTGGCTGACGCAGAGGTCCCATCCTTGGTGCAACCACCCGATAGTGTACGGTTGTGGGTGTGTTGTGGTCGGCAAGCCCAGCCGCTTCACAACCTCTACCGAGATGAGGTTATTTTGGCTCCCGCTGTCGACAATGAACTGCAACGGGGAACCCTTTACCATCTTAGAATGGAAGAAACGCTCTACCTCCTCTGGATCTTCTAGTTCCTCCTTCTAAATCTTTGTGGTGGCAACGGTGGCGTTGGGCTCCGCATCGATAATATACTTTCCACTATCATTCCCCTTGTCAGGTTCTGATTCAGAGTCAGAGCATGCATTCGATTCAGAAGCCTTCAACTCAGCTACCAGTGACTGCTTGGCCCGACACTCACTTGTGTTGTGAGTGGAGCTCTTATGGAACTCACACCACTTCCCCGTGTCCTTTTTTGGCTTCGTGGTGTTGTTCTTTGCTTGTGGCTTTGGTGGGTTATCCTGGGCCGCTCTGCCTTGGATTGGTCCTTTGTTCTATGGTTTGGGGGTACCTTTCCCTTACTTCTGATTCGCAAACCCAAAGTCTTGCTTTTTCTGTTTGAACTTCTGCTCATTCTTGGCAACATATCGGTACGCCACACCAAGCAAGGAGATGTCGAGGAACTCCATTTCCTCCTGAATGTATCTGTGTAGACAACTGTGCTACTTTAACAAAAAATGTTTCTCTGAATCTTTGATACCCAACATTGTGCGTAGGGTATGAAACAGATCCGTCATCTCATGCACATCTTGGTCCCTTTGCTGCCGCAACGTATACCATTGTATGTATTTGTCCTCATAGCTCCCCATGGGATAATATTGTTCCTTGATGGCGTCTCAAAAAGCATTCCAAGTGGGTGTGGCCAAGAATAGAGAGGGTTCCCCCTCACCCTGTTGCTTCGAGTAGGTTTCCCACCAGTCCTTGACATGGGGGGCGGCTTTAAGGAGTGCGAAAATAATCCTTTCTCGGTCGGAAAATTCATGAATCGAGAAATATAATTCTAACAGATTCAACCATATATATACGACATCTGCATCTATTTGGCCCTCAAATATGGGAATGTCAAAGTTTACTTGTACCTTAAAAGGAGTGACTGTTGGATGTCGATGCACCACTAGTGGGAATCCGTTGAAGAATCTGGGAAAAGTTGTCCATCATCGCGTTCCTTTGTTTCTTGAGGGCCTCCTCGAGCAACATTTTGATAAGATATCCTGCTCCCTCATCTTTCTTGTATTCCCCCATGGGCAGTTGTCGGGGTTTGCGAGACTGATCTTGCAAAGGATCAACCAGATCGAGCCCCAACTTCTTATACCCCGACCTCGTTGGGGACATGCAAAGAAAGATCGAGAACAAGTAGACCGCTCTGATACCACTGATCTGGATTTATGTAGGAACACAATTAAATATAGAAATACACATAAATGCAGAGATGCAGCGAATATAAGACTTCATTTCATTAATAACAAATGACTGAAAAAATGCTTACAGACAGAATGGAAATAAACTAGCTAGGGCGCTGGTAGCTTATCTCTGAGAAGATATGTGGCGACTACTGGCCTCTGAATTGCTTGTTACAATGAGGCTTGAAGGCCTATATATTACTAAGAAACAATGGAAAACCCTAAACATCCAAAAACCTAACCCTAGGAGATGAAATGCCAAAATATGGACCCCATTGGGGTAAATTGGTACATCAATTTCCCGAGGTCGTAACTTTGGCATACTATCTCCGTTTGATGCACATGATACATCGTTAGAAAAATCTATCCGAGGAATACACTGCTAAGAAAGAATATCAAGTTCAAAATAGACTCATATTCGACAGAGCATTCATGCCCAAAAAACGTCGTTTAGGGCCTCAAAACAGCTCTGGAAGTTCAGGACCCGAAGAACTACTAAAAATAGTAAATTGTGCTACAATTAAGGAAACTGAAAAACTGAAAGAAACAATGGCATGGGTCCAAGTGGAATAGGCAGGTGGCCACCAATATCCACTTGGATCATCATCATCTCAAAATTCCAAATTACATTACTATATAGGCTTACAAAAACACAATTTTGAAGACACTCTGAAAATATGTTGCTCAATGCAGAAATAGAGTACATCATTGAATTCCTAGCAAAAAATCATGCAAAATTGATATAAATACTCGAAATTCCATTAATGTACCATTCGACATGCTTTACGGTGTTACCTCAAGTTCTTTGTACCCTCGACATGCATTACGAGGAAAAACTATGTATAAAATTTTATGTGTTTCCACCTTGGGGTGCACACCATTAAATAGGGCACCCCTTCTAAGCAAATCCTGAATCTGTTGGCAAGTATTAAATACAAGTTGTTGGGTTGTTTTAATCAAATCTGAACTATAGGAGGATTGGTTAAGAAATTGGTGTTATTAATAGTANGTATGTATGTATGTATGTATGTATGTATGTATGTATGTATGTATGTATGTATGTATGTATGTATGTATGTATGTATGTATGTATGCATGTATGTATGTATATTATTGTTAAAATTCATGCCATATGTTATAAGCTTCGCTCAAATGTTGGAACGGATATATTTTGTTTAAACAATATAATATATTGTTAAAACAACTTCCGCACAAAGTATCTATTGATCCCCCTCCACATTGTATGGCGGTTACATGGTATATTTAAAGACCAAGGGCCAAGGGTCGATGGCTTCGGCCCTTGTCCCTTTAGCCGCCCAAATGAACCTTTATACAACTTTATATATATTGCTTGCCATATGGTTATCAAGTTTCATGTGGTGGCGTGTTGGTGTGGAGAGCTATGTGAAGACTTTGGTGGCTATGGAGGTCATGCGGTCAAACCCTATTGAGTCCATAACTTTTGATATTCACTACCCAATATTTTCCAATGAGGGGTCACCACATGGTGACCTCTCAGTGGCTCTTCCAATGCCACATGTCAAATTAGGATTGCACCAATTATCTGCCACTTGTCAATTGATGATTGATCCACCTATACCTTTCCCAGTTAGTTTCCAACTCATTGTACAATCAATCCACATGGCACCTTCGGATGTGGCCACATCACTTGTATGATCATGCCATGTGTCACCCTCTTACCCCTTTGACTTTTCCTGTTTGACTGGAACTTTGTTCGCTTATAAATTTTGCATACGAACTCCATTTGAGGTGTCATTTGTGTAGTTGGAACGCTGACAGTGAGCTCTACGCAATAATGACATTTTCATGAAATTTTGGGATGGTCACATTTTGAGATTTTATGGATCCCCTAGGACCTCTATGATCATTATGAATCCTCCTATACCTTTATGAGAGTTCCTTAGATCCTCTTGGATCAACAATACACTTCATGAGGTGCGAGGGATACTAATTTAGGATATAAATGCTTGGCCAGTTAGATTTACTACTTAGTTGATCGCCTGTAAGATCCTATGCACTTGTATAAAGGAGAAGTGTCTATTCAGGGTAGTCATTGCAACTGAGTGGTTTGTAGAAGACGTTCAGATGACCTAGGCTCGGTATGTACTAAATGAGTGCATTGACAATTGTTTATATGCCTAGGACTCTAGGAAGGATTTTCAGTATAGCTAGATACTACTTCTCCTTGTCATGGTGCTCTGGAGGCCTCCTTGGGGTTTTGAACGACCTGCTGGGAGTAGACATGCATTTGATTTCCGTCACTTTATTCAATTGCATAATAGTAGGGATCCTACCACCCAAGATTCCCATGATGATCTTTTCCAGGGCTAGTACCAGCAACTAATTCAGGAAACTTCTTCGCAAGTGCACAATCCCATGCACCATTATGGACAGGTATATTGGATACCTTCTATTTAAATGTACTTTTTAGAACATGTTCATCTATCCCATTGATGACAAGGGGGATGTGATGGTGTTACGGTTGTTCTGCATCATTGAAGAAGACATCCAGCAAGGCATGGTTGAATGGCCTTCACATCTACAACTAGTACCAACTAAAGAAATGGACACTCTCAAAACGTGCACTAAGTGCAATCAAGACCACAAGCAAACTGAGGTTGTGAGGTTGCACACGTAGTGAACGATTCTCCCCAATGAGGCAACCAAATATGACCTATCATCCAAGAACCCATGGGACGCGCGCTCCACACAACAATAAACACAATCCACCCCAATTGTTGCAAAATGATAAAGGACCGATCCAACCATCCACACTACCAACCCCTCAGCACAAAAAGGTTTCATTCAGATGGAACTAGGCATGACCATGTTAATCAATGTGCTCAAAAGGCAATTGTTGCTACAACAACAAATCCACACTGAGGCTATCCATAATGTTGACCATCTTTGTCGACAACGTGGGGGCACAACATTGATATCTGATACTTTATCGCAAGTGCCAACTGCTGAAAGAAGCTCTAGTATCCTAGCTTGGGTCCTTAGATTCGACCCTTCAATACCAATTACAGTCGATAGCAACAACGACGGTATCCCATTGGAACTAATACCAACTCCAATTGTACAGGACTATGTGGCCACCTTACTCTCAAAGTTGTGTGAGTGACACCAGGTACTCGGCCATTCTCATGCATAGTTACAACTACAATACCAAGTGGACATTGTGATGCATAATAAATGCATGAGAATTATAAAATGGAAGTTCAAGATCACCAAGAATTGTGGAAGAAGTATGAAGAAGAGGTTGTGTCTCATGCAACTGTCCAGGCCCAATTCACCGAGATAAGTATAGTGTTCACTAAGCTGCTCAAGGTAGTGGACAACCTATATACACAGATTCCATCTACTTCCACACAAGGGAATGATATTCCCCCCAGTTTTAATCTCTCATCCATGAATTTCTTCTTGCAGAATCTGGATTCACAACTCGCAGCTCTTCATCACCCACTCCACTAAATGAGTCCAACAACAACTCAGTTCCAACGAATGATTAAGTTGGCTGAATTAGTTGTCCAAGATGGACAAGAAAGGGTGGAATTATTTTCAAGCATGGTCAATTGTGGCTTCGCACTATGGACCCATCTCCAAAATCCACCCAAGGTATCTACAATTGAAGATAGAGTTTGTGAAAATGAGATTGAGGTCAAACAACAAAAGAATGACCTGGATTCTTTTCCTCTTGGGTAGCACATCCCTGCGATGTTATTTATTGCAGCAAAAAAAAGAAGAGACAATTGCAACTCAGGCTAAGCAGCAAAGTATCAGAGACCATCACTTCTACAGTTGATAATTCCTTGATCTTATCCACACAACACTCTCACGCGCAATTTTTTGTCGACCCCCTAATTGAGAAAATCAACACAACGGATCTGACATCTCCTCAAGTCATAGAAACCAAGGCTAGTGTGGTTATTCATATTACCCAAGATCTTCAATGCTACCTCAACGAGCCCAAGCACCATTTTAAGGAGTTCATGAAGGAACTCATAAATATAGTTTCGTCCATGGTGGTGGTCATTCCATGAATCAATTAGATAGAGGACGAGCCAAGTAATAGTTGTGGGGGTCTATTAACACCCAAAATTTTGGGTTAATATCACAGGTGCATGCAAACAAAGTTGTGCATGTCCATTCTAGTTTTTTGTGTGCAAAATTGAATGTGCGAGGATTGACAAGAAGCATGTGTCTGACCAAAATTTGATATTGTGCGCCAATTCTAAGGTCTACCAAATGCACATTGGTTTGAGTTTTGGGATGCACCCTAGAAATCGAGAAGACGCATGTTGGAATCAAGAAAGGAATCATCGGGAAATATCCTTGAATAGTTTCTGTCAGCTACACAAGGGAATGTGGAGAAAACAAAAGACGAGCTAGCAAGGCAATTAAGATTTCCCTAATTCCAAAAAGGATACATGGAATGCAAGCAAGTGACATAAGTGTGCGATATTTTTAGTCAGTAGAGCGAGTGGAGAATAATTGACAAAGACAGAGTTCCAGAGCCAAAAAGGATATAAAAGGAAGCAAGGACGACAAAGAAACAGTTTTTGAATCGATTCACTAGGTCATTTTTGTTGTCTAATGTTGAAGAGATTTCTCTGAGCCTCTATAGTATGGTAATGTTGCAATGCTTCTAATTGTAAGTCTAAGTCTGTCACATGGGAAATGTCTGAAAGGATGTGCATGCTGCATTGTATTGTAATTATTGAAATTATTTGATGGAATATGAGACTTCATTGTTGTCAATGTATGATTTTATTAATGTATGCATGTGTTTCATGGAATAAGGAAGATAATAAAGATGCAATGATTTTTATCTATCATGTGTTACTTATGTGGCATTTGAATATGTGTGTGTATTATTTTTGCATATTAGTAATAAGAAGTTGTCAATTATGGAATGTATAAATGTCAACCCAAATGGATCTTTGACTCTTTATCCCTTCATCCAAGACACAAGACCAGATGGTCTATGTGATCCTCATAGCATCTCAGGTGAGACCTTCTTCAGCCTTGATTGAAGATTGATATGATGATGTTTGGGGTTTTTTTGGTCAACCTTCAACGAAACCTAGGTCTTAACCCCCCAATGTTAAGCAGGATGTAAGAAAGCATGAAATGGCCCAACATATCCCTTGATATGGGGTTAGGAATTATGAAAAAAAGAGTTCCTCCCACGGTCCACTCACAATTCAATATCCCACAACCCATTGGTATTCTCCTACAACTATCCTAGATTTCCTCCAACTCTCTTCCTCTTGACCTACCCAACCCAAGAAATCTAGGTCCCTTCATTGCTTCAAGTCTATTGACCATCCCATTCATTTATTAGGGTATCTCTGCCATAGGTAACTAGGAATCTCTCTACTAGGAACTCAAGGGAACTCACTGCTAGGAAAACTACCAGCAAACAACAACAAACACTTGTTGTTATAGTGCAACTCCCATAGGAGTTCACTCTTTAAGCTTGACAACTTTTCTCTTCAGTCTTTAGCTCCAAATACTCCAAGCACATTTAACATGTTTTTGAATTCTCCCATCCCTCTTTCTCGAGCTCAAGTTCACTTCTTGTTGTTCCTCCAAAAACATGAATGTGAAAAATTGCATGTTCTCCCCATATGATTTTCCTCTATTTTCCCAAGATAATTGACGACACGCTATGCCCAATGTTGATTGTACTTCATCCCCATGCTCCCTAATAACTATGGGATGTGACTCTCACACCCACCCTCTTACATGAGTTTATTGATTGGGCTCTCATACACTCATCATAAAAAGATGTTATCCACAATGATAATAAAATTTAGGAAAATGGGTTGAATTAATACCCATAAATAATTTTTCCCTTGGAATCCTCTTAGACACTCTCTTCTCTTGTGGAAAGCTGAACCCCCCATCTCTAACCATATCCCACAACAACTGGAATCACATTTTATTTATTAAAATTCAGAAAATATATTTTGCATATGACATAGCTTGACCATAACCACGTTCATATCTACATCATGCATTAATCAAATCTTTAATTCAAGATATTGCAGTAAACATCATACCCTTTGTATCTTGCTTCCCAATATTAATATTAGCTTTCTCCAATGTCAATGATTGTGACTTATGGATTGTTAAGCCCCAAGCAAATTTCAAAGAATGTTGATTTTTATTAGCTCTTTCAATAGTTGTAAAAGGAATTGTTTGAGGGAATGATATTTCTACTACACTTAATCATTTTTCATTGTATTATAACTGAAATCAATACACCCTAATATTTTGTATTATATCATTGGTGAAATCATTTCAAAAACTTGATTGCTCTAAATGATTTTTCATTATATCATCACTAAAATCAATGCACATTATTGTTTTGCATTAGGTCATCAATGAAACCAATGCAACTACTTGTTTGCTTTAAATCATTTCTCATTATATTATCACTAAAATAAATATATCATTTTGTATTCCTTTATATCATTGTTGAAATCATTGCAACTTTGTGACTACTTTAAAATATTTTTTATTGTATCATCACTTAAATCAATAAACTTTATCGTTATGCAATATATCATTGTTGAAATCAATGTAACTATTTGATATATCATTGCTAAAATCAATAAATTTACTAAATTCCTATTAACCATTCTTCTTTCTTTATCAAACCAAAAATATTTAAGGTTGGTTCCTTTTAACCTTTTTTTTTGTTTTTTTCATTTCCTCTTTAATGAATTTCATACCTAGCTTACATTCAAAGTTATTAAATATCAACTTATTGTTTATCTGTTTTTCCCAAATTTTTTATTGTTATCCTTCATTATAAAGTTTATTAAATTTTCTCATTTTCTTTTTAATGAATTTGATATCTAGCTTATGTTTGAAACTACTTATTAATCACTCAAAAAAAATTGAAATAAAATTACAATAATATTCACTTAACATCCAACTATCTTATCCAATAAATAATCTTCCAAAAATATTAAAGAAAATCTTATATATTAAATTAAGATATGAAATAGAACTTGAAATTGTTGAATAAAACTCTATTTATTTGTTTACCTATTTTTCCATATTACTTATATATTACACTAAATTCTTGTCTCTTCACAATGAGGTGAGAGTCCATGTGAACATCATGAATATATCAGGCTCATGGACAATCAGTGTAAATTTTCCACATAAGAATTATTATAAAAATAAACATTTCTTCTTCACAATTTCTTGAGCTTGATTTTCTTGAATGTGATTAATTATATGTGTAATATGTAAGGGTTCATGTAATTGGTTTTTAATTGAACAAACTTTATTTTTATTATTGTTATTGTGTTTTTTAAAATTAAGTGTAATTTAATTTTTTTTATGTAACTTTATCTAAGCTTGATCTAGGTGGATATTGGTGGCTACCCACCTTTTCCAACTGGTTCAAAATAACGTTCTCGCAATTTTGGCAATTTACTATTTTTAGCAGATTTTAACTTTCGGGGCCATTTTGAGGGCCTAAATGAAGGTTTTTCGAGATCAAGGTTCTCAATGATAGCCAAAGGAATGATTGAGCCCCCAATATGAATCTCCTTGACAATACCTTTCCAACGAGCTATCATACGCCTAAAACAAAGATCGTAAGCAAAAGTTACAACCCCGGGAAGTTGATGTACTAACTTACCCAAACGGGGCCCACACGACTTTTGGCGCTTCATTTCCTAGGGTTAGTTTTTTGGATGTCTAGGACTTTTGGCATTCTCGTTTATTGTAAAAAGGCCTTCAGAGCCTCATTGTAATCATTTTATTGCGAACGTGAGTAGCCGTCACATCCCTTCTCAGAGATAAGCTGTCACCATTCTAGCGAGTCTTTCACTCTGTATTTTTACAGTCTCTGTACATTTCTTTGATTAATAGAAATCTTGTATTACTGTATATCTATGTTTATGGTTGCATCTTTGATACATTTCTGTTATATTATTGAATATCTGCAATATCTTTGTGCATTTCTTTATTATATCTCCGCTCTCATTTCGTGCCGAAAATAATCTGGATCAAAGCTAACAATAAAGTGATAACATCTTCTCCATACTGAGTTGCAAGTGTTTTTTGCAATCAAATATAAAGAAATGTGTAATTATTTTAGTACTTAACATATATTTGATACATAATATTTAAAAAAAAAATATCGATGATAAAAATATATTTCAATGTTTATCATTAAAAATAATTTCAATGTCCACCTTTCCATTTAGAACTATTTTCTACAATCCAATCCAATATGATGTCTCAATATAGATTTAACACATAACATTCAAAAAAATATTAATAACAAAAATAATATTTCAATGTTTAATATAAAAAATAAAAAAAATCAATGTCTAGATTATGTGAAGTATTTCAATATCAATCATAAATAAAATATTTCAATATACACTTTAACTAAAATATTTCAATATCAATTTTATTTTTTTATATAAAAATAATTAAAAATATATATATAACTAAAATATTTCAATTTTGCTTAATATAAAAAATATATATTTAAAAAAATTATGTAATTTATTTGTTGCTTTCAGATGGACTTATGTGAACTTAGTATTTAAGACATATGTGTATGATTCACATCCCAAATAAATTTACAATATATTTGATTCCTATAAATACAGAGTACTTGGGAAAGAAAAAACTAATACATTAAGCCACAATTATTCATAATTCTAAAATGTAAAACTAGCCCTATATGAACTACTTTCCATATATATACTTTTAAAAAATGCTTTTAAAACATTCCATATTTACCAAGGTCTATATTCTTCATTGGGTGTACGAGAATGGATTTATTCCAAGGAATCCTGAAATTACAAGAAAACTTTGTTTTAACTTTTAAATAATATTTCGTGAACAAAAGAATTTTTTTTTTTTTTTTATTAAATATGTTAATGTATTAATGCATTAATGTATTACATGCATTAATGTATTTAATGCATTTAATATATTTAATGTATTTAATGATGATGATGATGATGATGATTAACTTCCACTAAGACCTAATTGGTCTATTGAATCTTAAAAGGGTAAGTGATTACTTGTGATTCTTTAGAATTTTGTTTCTGTGCTTGAAAAACATTAAGAGAAGGTTTCCAAGATCACCATACTTTTGTTGAGTTAATATATTAATATAGTAATGTTATATATTAATTTAATTATTGTATCATTAATATATCACAGTATACATTAAGGTATTGATAATTAAATTTATACATTACATTAAAGTATTAATTAATCAATATATTAATACTTAAATATATAATGTAAAAATTAATTAATAGATTAATTATGTAATTATATATTAATGGTTGTTTCTCATATAGGTCGGTTCAACTAGCAACAACCACTTTATAAAAGTGGTTGATATACGCTGATCGGCGTCATTAAATACGTACCAAGGTAAAATAAATTTTATTAACGTGTGCATATTCGTTTCATTTTAAATTAAATAATTTTCTGTAAATTAAATAATCTCGATACGAAGGCGATTTAAATTTAAATTTTATTAAAGTGGGCATATTCATTTCATTTCAAATTAAACAATATTCCACTAGACAAGGAAAACGCTTTATTTTATTAAATGCATACGAAGGCGAACTAAATTTTATTAAAGTGGGCATATTCATTTTATTTTAATAAATATAAAATATATTCCATACGGCCAAACACATTCTTTTTCTCAAGTGTTTATATGTTTATACCGATATTTATATTATGAAAAGGGATTTCACAAGATTAGTTTGGCCAATAAATTAAACTTCAAAGAAATATTTATCCAACATTTATTGTCTATTTTTTCAATCTAACTTAGATTGTCTAATAATTGAGAAGATTTAGGGTGGGTGCAAGTTAAAGATCGTTTTTGGAGTAATTTGATTAATTGGAGGAATTATTCAATATATTTTTATAATGAATTTGAACATGGTATACAATGAATTTGAATATGGTGTACAGTGATGAAATATAAGGTATAGGTTTCTCTGGTATGTTATTTTTCAATCAAAATATAAGGTATAGGTTTCGCTGGTATATTATTTTTAAAGTGTCCCCAAGGTGTACGACAGTCCGTGACGGAGTGTGTTGTTAAGGCACTCTGTGATGTTAAGTCATCGGTTTGAAACCTATGGGGACAAAAAAAATCCAACGATGTTAAGGACTGGTGTGACTCATGCCGGGTGCGATCCCTGGGTAATTTTGACGACTTAGATGTCCCTGAGTCGCGGTTTGATTAAAAATAGTAAACAATATTAATTCAAAAAATGGATTTATGTAGCCTATACAAAATAACATAAAAAAATAGAGATAATGAGAGGCATTCACAAAAATGGAGGTTTTAATGTATTTGTAGACCAAAGCACTAGGTTTGTATTCCCTAACCTAAATGGTATGTTTGACTTGTCATTATCACCCCAAAAAAATTGAAATGAAAGCACGTGTTGTAGGAACACACACTCTCTTAAGCCTAAGATTCCATTTGTTCCCTTGTCTCTCTTTTTCTCTGCCCCCTCTCTCTCATATGTTCTTTCTTTCCCTCTCTTCCCCTATCTCTCATGCATGAGATGTGTCCCTCAAAAATTAACTATTACTTTGAAGGGATTTGGCGATCTAATCTCAGTATATTTACACATGAGAAAATATCCCCCTCAATAGATCCCCCCTGTCCCTCTCTCGCTCTCTCCTT